>PVJS01055775.1:0-12554 GCA_004027185.1 Glis glis
GCCTCCACATCTCTGCAGAAGTTACCCATCTGATGGGTAACTCCATGTACATCCTGATGTGTACATGCTCCTGTTATCATGGAGTCAGTAAATGAGAAACCTGCGAAACCAAGCACAAAACAGTAATATGATTCTACAAAGAAGCAGCAAACATCAATGCCACTCATATTTAATTGCTCATAGCAAGTCATATAACCATGTTACTTCACAGGTAGGAAGGGATAATTCTCCCATTTGTCCAAAATGGATTATCATGGATTTTGGCAATATATGCCACATAGTACTGTCACAGGAAAAGAAGATAATTCCGTGGAGAGTCCTGAGGAGTTCCCAGGTTTGGGGATGGAAACTCACTTCAGGACCCTGGGGTCCTTGGCTTCCATGGTGAAAAAGAATTTCAGCACGCGCCAGTCAGAGACAATGACAGAGGTTTTATTTAGGAGCAGTGGGGATACACGTTCAAGGGAGAACATGGGCCACCTCAAGAGTGTGCAAGGCCCTTGGAATCTTTACAATTCTTCTTTTATAGGAGACCCCAAGAGGGGGTGGCTAGGGGCACATGGCCAGGATGGGTGAGATGGGGTGGTAGGTTTCCTTTCTTTGAATCCTATGTTCTGGCCATTTCATTGGTGGGTGCTGGGTAATGCCTTCACTTGACAAATGGTGAATCTTCCCTTGGGATTTTTGTTTGCCAAGCATCCCAGGAAGTCTAGGCATGAAGATAGGGTGCTGGGCTTGACAAAAGGTGAGATTTCCTTTGGGGATTTTTGTTTGTTGGCTTGCCAAACATCCCAGAAAGTTCATGTGTGAAGATAGGCCATTATGACTAAAAAGTATAGGGCAGGCCTATTGCGGACCTAAGAAAAGGATAGGCCAGATAGGCCATCATGATTAAAAGTGTGGCCTACTAAGGGCTTTTCCCTAAGAAAGAACAGATCCTGTAAAGTGAAGTTAAGGATTATGAAGTTTCTACATTTTAAAACTATATTTTCCTTTCCTTCCCAATTTGTCTCCTTTCTACCTAATATTTTATTTCTCCTATCCTACCTCAGTCATAACAATTAAAAAAAAAAGAAAAGAAAAAGAAATTTCATTCCAGGTTAGCTGGAATACACAGAATAATTATTGCAGACCCTTTCTTTCATGTACTTGAGAAAAGTACCTGTAATGAGCATATTTTCTACTGTTTGTGACCATCACATTTAACAACTCGACAACCCAGTGATTATGTCTTGAATATTTATTCCTCAGGTTTGACCCATGGTTCCCTTTGTGTCCATTAGAATCCTTTTGAGAAATATTCCCAGTAATTCCTATTGTGGAGATCTAGGTTTTTGTTTGAGGAATTTTAAATCATGCTTAGGGAGTATAAATGTAAGTTGCCTCTAAATGATACTTTGAGGAACACTGATCTCACGTGCTTACTCAGTTTAGAATTAAATTCAACCATTCTTTTTTCAGTCCCTCATGACATCTGAGGGTTTTAATTAAGAATAAGAATGGAGGCACCTATTATTATGTCAGCGGCTCTTCCTGTAAGAGACAGCAAAGCAGAAGTAGAAAGAGTGGGGAATCTAGAGACTGACAGATCTAGACTTGGATCATACTCGTTCTACTAATTGGGCAGGTGACACTGAGAAAGATGTTACCCTCCCTAGCTCACAGTATCTTTCATGTGTAAGTGGAGATTACAGTACCTACACTAAAAAGATTTGTGGAAACTGATGAGGGACAATTATAAAGCAATCAGCATATAGATATTAGCCATCCTATTCAACATTTATTGTATGCTGCCAAAGCGCCATAGATTGCTGTAAATGCATCTGAGAAGAAATGAGTTAGAAATATAATTACAGGATTTTAAGCCCTACTATTTATCTTTAAATAAATAAAAGTACATAGAAAAAGATGGGGTTACATTATGAGACAATTATATATAGGTAGGTAAAGTAATTTACCTGAGGAGGCACAACTAAGTGGATTTAAGCATAAATTTGAATCCTGGGAGTTAATCTCCAGTGTTAAACAGAGAAGAAAGGCTTTATCTATCTAGCTATGCTACGAAGCTTTTTTTTTTCCTTGATGACTATGGTAAACCATTGAAAACATTTAAGCAGAAGAGTACTATTAGCAGAATTCAGATTTGCAAAGATCATTCTGAAAGAAGTCAATATAAATTTTGTTTTGTTTTTAAGGAAGAAATTTTGAGGTCAAAGAGAACTGTTAAAATGCTGTTTTAGCAATCCATGTGATAAAAAGAAGGTATTACTCTAAGGTAGTGATGATTGAAAGAAGAAATATTTTTCCAGTTATCAAAATATAGAGCTATAGAAGTGATTAGATATAGATATTTAAAGAGAATGAATGTTGAAACTTGGCTCCCAAGTATTTTTTTCCTGGTCGTTGTTTTTCACATTCACCAAGGTTGAGATAAACCTCTGGAGAATATCATAGAGGAAGAGAGGTGATTACACATTTATATTTGGGTATACTGAGGCTGAGATTTGATATGACATTCATACCATATCAGTCTAGTAGATTGTATGGTACAAGTTCTGGAGCTTAAAGGCAAACCGGACTAAAGGTAGAGAGGAATGTAATGAGCATTTGATGATGAAATCATGTGCTTAGATGAGTTTGCACATGGATAGTGAGTACAGATGGAAAAGCAAAGTGGTAATAATAGAAATTTAACATGTAAGTTGTATATTAGAATAGTTTGACAGTTAAAAAAATGGGTAAAAACGAATTCTAATACCAGGTAAAAAATATTTTGTGTTTATAGAACTTCAAGCATTGTGATGAGCCCTTTATATGAAATATCTTCAAGTATTAGTCTATTACCATTTCTTAGAAAGGAAATGGAGTCTAAATGATGTTGCAAAACTTCCCAAATGTTACATTTCTAAAGAGTGACCATTGCATTATCCTATTAATCACTATGCTATCTTGCTTCCACAAAAATAACCAGAGGCAGAAGCCAGAAAACACAGGAACTGGAAAAAGAAGTACAGTAGGGGAGAGGGGGTTGAAGTTAGGCAAAAGATAGTCAGCTGTAGCTTGAAAGTGCAATACACATGTTTGAGACCTCAGGGATAGAGCAGTTGAGAAAATTGAAGGTGTGGCATTGGGAGTGAACAGATGAACTAGAATACAAGTGAAAATCAAGAGTAGAGGATCGAAAAAATGAACTAATGCAATGAATCTGTGTTGCTAAATGTTTCATGCCCAGAATTGAAGGCAGGCCAGATGTTGAGTTTCTTGGAGAGAGAGGATGATATTAATGTTAATATCCTCAAAGAATTGAAGGAAAGGATGTGTCTATGAAAAGAGGTTATAACAGAGATAAGAAAAATAATTATATGCTAATCAGTTATGGAGTTTTCAAACCTTTCCCTATGTATTCCATTTAAATGATCAAGTTTAGAATTGCTCATTTTTTAAGTTCTGACAAGGCAAGACAGAAAAAGATAAAGAAAGAAGAAAGAAAGAAAGAAGGAAGGAAGGAAGGAAGGAAAGAAGGAAGGAAGGAAAGAAAGAAAAGAAAAAGAAAGAAAGAAAGCTGCCAAAGAAGTCAAGTTGATTCCCCATCTATGGTTTGAGTCTAGAGTGTTCCTCTCTATCATTCTAGCCTTTGTTGTACTTTTGCTTTCGAGAACCTCCTGAGACTTGGGGGATCTGTCTAACCTGACCTTGGGATGTTAAACCCACTATCTTTATTTAATATGCTCTGACTTACTAACAGTCTTGACCTGTTTATCATAGATTGACAGCTACCTTATTGCCCTGATTCGCTATATTCTCGCAACTTTCTGCTCCTTCACTTCCCTTAGTCCTGACCTTGGCTATCCTCCTGACATTTCCTGTAGGGCTCTAGATTGCCCAAGCAAGATGTGAATGAGTATTACATGTTTCTCTGATTAGGAGTAAGACATTTTCCGCTTCTTCCAGGTTAGAAGAAAACTCTACGAAGGCAGCTACTGAAATACTGCAAGACTAAAACATTACCTTAATGATGAAGTATCAACTAAGTCATATGTAGTTTAAGTCTTGTCCCCTTAAAACAGTTTATTTTAAATAGATTTACAGATATATTATGGGGATAAACAGCTCTGATTTAGCATGAGAGAATTTTGGATTTGCAACTCAGTGGGGCTTTGGCTTTTATAAGCTTCTTTCATTATCAAATTAATTATTTAAATAATTACAACAATGTAAATGACCCATCATCTCAAAATAGAACACAATTTGCTTCCTGCTAGTCCCCTAAGGAGCCTTTTTCTGTAGTTTAGTGTAACCCTGTCATCACTCCAATGCACCAATTTGTGCTTCTTGCTTTATGGATTAAGCACTACAGGGCTATAATGTGCTCACCACCTTTGCTGCTTCTTCTTCTCTAATGCCACGTGAGCATTTTACCAGCAACTGAAAAGGTTTGGTGGGAGGCAGGAGGTGAGAACAGCATGCCTGCAGGGTAATTCAAGTCAAATATATGTACATTTAATTATTTACACTTGGATTTACATATTGTAATTTGGAGTTCTGGAAAGGCATTAGAGTCTCAGTTTATTGCTAACAGCATGGCACTTGGGTTTTTCAGAGAAGAGTTGATATGGGGCTAATGAGATTTAGTATCGGATATTTGGCTTCATCTGAAATTGCCTTATTCACTCTCTCAATAAGTAGTGAGATTTCACTAAGTCCCTTATCCTGGGAATATCCTTTATACTGAAAGCATTAATGCTACTAGGTGATTAAAGAACTAAGTTTAGAAAAGTATAGCAAGATTCCTTACCTTGGAAGAAGCAGAGCTAGATAAGTAGTTGATTTTATTTGTGTGTTTAGCGAAGGGAGGAAGGGGGAAATAAAAAAGAAAGTGACATAATAAATTAGAAGAAATCACATTTTTGAAAAACTTACTTATATGGCATATAGGCAAGAATTATACACCTTGCAGCTAAAAGTAATCACAAAAGGTAACGAATCAATGATTTCCACTGTCTACAGAGAAGGTTGAATTCAATTATTCTTCACTAATTCATTAAAGTAATGTTGGTTACTAAACTTGTCATCATCTAATACAAATATGACTGCTGAGATTATACATCATAATTTATAGAAGGAAAGAATATGCTTGGAAATGTCCACAGTTTTGCCAAGAAAATAATGGCTTTGTTGTGGTTTCCTTCTGGTGGAACCCAAGAAGTCAGAAATCTTGCTAATCCATAAGAATCAAGAAACATTGGCAGTGGAAATAGAGAAGTATGAAGTGGTGAGATGAGAAGCAGGAAGGTAAGCCTTGCCTAGGTTATAACAACTTGGACCACATCAGTAGTTATTTCACAGATGTTTGTGTGGTACAAATAACATGCAAATGTGGGTGACTAAGACTCAAGATTCACAGAAACACAAAAAGATGCTTTTATATGCATGGGGCTACATTCCTAGAATGCAATGAGTTAGTAAACCCATGAGTGACAAGAAAAACACAAAAAAATAGAGTTGGAGAAACATATAGAAAGTATATCATAAAATATCTTTTCAACTGCCACATGCCGTAACTGCCTTTCATATTTATCCCTGTGCCTCTGTGTAGCAGTATGCATGATATGTTAATATTAACTCCCAATTCAGTAATTCTTACCCTAAGTCTAATCATGTGTATATCATGTAATTGCTTCTTTTAAAAAATATTATCTCTATATTTTATTGTAACATTTTTTGTTGTTGTTGCGGTACCGGGGATTGAAAGCAGGGGCGTTCTACCTCCGCGCTACGCCCCCTGCCCTATTTTTTATACTTTATTTTGAAACCGGGTCTCACGAAGTTGCGGAGGGCCTCACTAAGGAGAGAGAGAGAGAGAGAGACAGAGAGAGAGAGAGACAGAGACAGAGACAGGGAGAGAGAGAGCAAGAGAGCTGAGGCTGGCCGCGAACCTGGATCCTCTGGTCTCCGCCTCCCAAAGTACTGGGATTACAAGCGTGTGCCACCACGCCCGGTTTATTGTAACATTTTAACTTGCTTTAACATATCCAATTTCTGTTTTAATTTTATTTTTAGTTCATATTGTTAAATGTAAGACATCACTTCAGTTATAGTTTTGAGCAAGTAAAACATACTCATTTAAAATTATTTGTTTGACCACTTTATAACATTACTAGAACCTGGATAGGATCTGTTTCTGACTTTTTTTTTCTTTTTTGAGGAATTACATCTGATCATGTATTATTAAATTTTATGCTTCACATTCTTCACCCAAACTAATGAACTTATCCTAATTGGAGTATATGGAACGTTGCATCTAACATTGACAGAACACACTCTTTCAAATACATAGAAGGAAGTCACCAAGATTTACTGTATTACGGTTCATAAAATAAGCCTCAACCGACCAGGTGTGGTGGCGCACACTTGTAATCCCAGTACTTGGGAGGCTGAGACAGGAGGATCCGGGTTCGCGGCCAGCCTCAGCTACTTAGTGAGGCCCTGCGCAACTTAGTGAGACCCTGTTTCAAAATAAAGAATAAAAAATAGGGCTGGGGGTGTAGCTTGGAGGTAGAATTCCCCTGAGTTCAATCCCCAATACAGCAAAAAATAAATAAATACATAAATAAATAAGCCTCAACCAATTTCAGTGAATTAAAACAATTCAATGCATGTTCTCTGACCAAATTAAAATAATCTGGAAATTCCCAAGATTATGCAATGTATTTCAAAACAACTCAAGGATCAAAGAAAAAAATCAAAATGGAAATAGGAAAATATTTTTAAACTGAATTATAATTAAAAGTATACATTTAAAACTTCTCAAATTTATCCAGAGAACTCCCTAGAGGGAATTTTGAGCCTTAAATTTATGGTTCAGGAAAGAAGGTAGGCTGAAAAATCAATGATAAGAAATCAACAATATCAGGAACGAAAGAAAGGATAGTACTACCCATCTTAAAGATCATTTAAAAGTCATGAGGACATTGAAAAAGAACTGATGCCAATCAATTTGCCAACTTAGAATAATCATCTTAAAATATAACATAAAATACACAAGAATAAATAGAAAATTATAGATTATTGTATAGTGCTTTTTGAGGTTATATTTGAAATTAAATACTTTCCTATGAATAAATCTCAAGACTTAGATGATTCATTCATGAGTTATTTTGCACATTTGAGAAATAAATAGGATCACAATTCACAAGGTAGAAATTACCAAAAATAAATGAAACAATAAACAATTTCAGTCTTCAAAAATGAATATTTTAATGTATTTTCTCAGCAAGTGATAGAATATATAGCTCAAAGAAAATCAGTAAAGACATAGATAACCAGAGCAATGCTATCAAACCTTGTCTAAATTAATACTTGTAGAACACTACTATATCCCAAATACATATTTCTTACAAGTCCCAGATACAAAGGCCAAAAAAATAGATTTGAGCAAATATCATTTGATATATGATTAAGAAGACAGAAAGTTAATATGGTAAATTTTACATAATTAATGCTGGGCTAATGGATGTCTATATAGAAAGAAGAAAAAATTTATATCTATTTCAAATTGTACACAATATGCATGTTCATGTAACAACAAAGTATTAGTGTTCCAAGGAGAAAATAGAATATTTCCATGACCTTGGCCTGGGCAAAATTTTCTTAAACAGAACACTAACAATATTATCCATAAAAAGAAACTAAAACTGTGAATTGGGCTACATGAAAGTAATCATTTTTATTTGGTAAAATGTATTATTACAGGGAATAAAAGCAAGCAAAAGCATGGGAGCAAATATTTGTAATGCATATTTCAAACAATGGATTACCTCCAGAATGTATAAATAATTTCCGTGAATCTATTAGATAAAGGCAGGGAACACAACAGAAAATTGGATAAAAGCTTTAAATAGGTACTCCACAAAGGATGGTATCACAATCATAATATGCATGCAAAATGTGCTCATTTTTTTATCATCAGAGAAATGCAAATTAAAACTAGAATATAATAATTTGCATGATCAACATGCAAACATAAAAAGAAAAACAGAAAATATTAAGTGGAATCACTTTGCTCTTAGTTATCTTTTTTTTTTTTTTTTGCACTACTGGGGATTGAACCCAGTTGTGCTCTACCATTGAGCTGCATCTCCAGTGCTTTCTACTTTTCATTTTGAAACAGGGTTTTGCTAAGTGGTCAAGGCAAATTGTATGATTTACTTCGAAAAATATATATTTCAATTATTTGTCTATTTTTTAAATTGGATTGTCTCTTACTGAGTTGTTAGAGTCCTTTATGTATTTTGTATACAAGTCCTTTATCAGATACATACATTAGAAATATTTCTTCCTCCCTGTGAGTTTTATTTTCACTTTCTTAATGATGCTCTTTGAAGCAAAAATAGTTGTGTGTGTGTTTGTGTGTGTGTGTGTACACTTTATCTATTTTTTCTCTTTTTACTCCTATTTTGAAGGAGTCATACCAATGATCTTTTACCAAATCTAAGATTGTGAAGATTTACCCTTATATTTTCTTGTAATAGTTTTTATTACAGAGGGCTTTCACTCTTATAATTTTGTTCTTTAACTTTTTGAGTTGATTTTAATATACTTGTGAGTTAAGGGTCCAACTTCATTCTTTTGCATGTAACTACAGAAGTTGTCTCAAAAATCAAGTGACCCTAGGTATATGGGTTCACTTCTCTATTCACAATTACATTCCATCAATGTACGTGTCTATCCACGTGCCTGTGTCACACTGTCTTGATGATCATTGCTTCGTCCTGACTTTTGACATTATAAGTGAATCTTTCTACTTTGTTATTCCTTTGTAAGATTTTGTTTTCTTTTTGGCTATTTTGACTACTTTGCAATTCCATAAGAATTTTAGAAGCAGCACATTAATTTCTACTAAAAAGGATATATCCTAATATAGATTTCATCAAACTGTAGAATAGTTTGGGGAGTGTTTCTATACTAACATTAAGTGTTCTCATTAATAAATTTATGATATTTCTCCAATTATTTAGATCTTTAGTTCATTTAACAATATTTTGTGCTTTTCAGAGTATGAGGTGTGCACTTCTTTATTATCTTACTAAAAATGTTATTTTTGACACTATTCTAGATTGAAGTACTTTCTTAATTCTGATTTTTCATTGCAACTCCATAGATATTCATAAGAGATACTGGTCTGTATTTTTCTTGACATGTCTTTGGTGTTAGTATCCATGTAAATCTGTTTTTCTAAATCTAGGAATATTTTCTGTTTCTGTTTTTTTTAAGGATTTATGAAGATATAATTGCTAATCAGTATTAGTCCTTTAAATGCACAGTATAATTGAAGAGTAAAGGCCTGAAATTTACTTTCTAGGTAATTTTTGGTTACTCATTCAATATTTTCACCTGTTATAGGTCTCTTCATATTGGGTCAGTTTCTTTTTGAGTCAACTTCAGTAGATTGTGTCTTTCTAGGAATTTTCCCATCTCATCTAATTTATCTATTTTGCTGGCATCTCATCTAATTCATCTCATCTCATCTAATTTATCTATTTTTATAGGATTTCTTTAGAATATTGTTTAATTTTGTAATGTTGATAGTAGTGTTACTTCTTTCATTTTTGATCCTATTAGATTGAGTCATCCCTTTTTTATCTCAGTCAGTCTAAAAAGTTTGTCATTTTTGATCTTTTGAAGAAGTGTACATTTTTATACCTATTTTGAAAGATTTCAATAAATATCTACTTATGCTGAATATACTCATATTATTTTCTACCAGAAAATTTTCTAATCTATATACCAAATAAAATTGTGGACATATCATCACTAAAAACATTTTCCATGTGCTCAAAGAAGACTATTTGTAACACTGGAAACTAGGAACATTCCAAATGTTCATAAACAGAAGAACTGACAAGTAATTTGATGTATTTTCATATATAATAGAATACAAGAAAATTTTATAAAACAATTTGAATAAATTAGTAGCAATAAAGTAGTTTGTTTTATCTTTTAAAATTTCTATGCATGGACCTCAAGAAATAACTGAATAAAATGGAGTATTATAGTAGATCATTACATTATGAAAAGTTCAAAACTGGCAAAACCAATCTATAGTTTTAAAGCTTAGGGATGTGTTCACACCATTATGTGAAGGGACATAGTGAATGGTATGGAACATGGCGGAGAGCTGGGCATGCTAATAATATTTTTCTTGATATCAGTGGATATTCATGGTTGTGTTCATTTTGTAAAATTCATCAAGCTGTATATTTATTATTTGTACACATCTGTTTATGTAGGTTATATTTCAATAAAAGTTTGCTTAAAATTAATTTTTGCACACAATTTACATAAGTGTTTTACATAAGAACTGGGAAGATGATGACAGAATCCAAGTAGTTTGTTTTATCTTTTAAAATTTCTATGTAAAAATACATGGATCAGCTCAATGACAATTCAAAAATGTTTGACTAATATTTATAGGCACCAGACCTCATGGTTTCAGCAATTATGTAGTAAGTAGAGAACAAAGGAAGCAACATGTCCTTTGATGAACTTGAGGATTCCCCAAATAGCCAGCAGGTACTCACTATGAGACTCTAGATATTTACTGGGAGATTTGAGACCTGGGGTATGGCACTTGAAACTTACCCTCAAATGCATCTTCCAGGAATACTGCGGAGCTTGAATGATTAACAATTGTGACACATAGGGGTCACCGACCCAAATAAAAGAGAAGGTCCACATAAAAGTGAAGGAAGGGTTCTGAGTCAGAAAATCTCAGAAAGTCAATTGTCTTATTTGTATACCCTACAGATGTACACTAGAGGAAGGAGCTCTGTGAAACTATAAAAGATACACTGAACCTTGCCTTTTATTAAAAGCTTAGGTAAACCCATTTATATTAAACATTAATAACAGAAAATTATCAAGGTTTAAGCCTATTCAAAGTTCATATAAGCAAAAGGAGAATGAATAGAATACATTCTCTATAGACAATGAAATCACATTAGAATAAGTTGCTCACAGAGCACAACTTCTATTTCAAAATGATCTTAGAGACAACAAAAAATAATTCACAGTGTGAAAGAATAATATATATCAGAGTTAGAAAATCACAGTATCAAGATGATGGAACTCAGCAAACAATATTATGTAAAAGAAAATTCATTTTCAGAAATAATGAATAAACTAGAAAAATACAAGAGCAAATTAATAAAACAGATACTCCTTTAAAATAAATATTTTCAAAATGGAGGAAAATTTCATAAACAAGAAATGAATAGGTAAATATTGAATAAGCAAAGAAGATTCAGTCTACGGACAAAAGAATTCCCTGAAGAAAACCAAAGCAAGAAAACAGTACAAATACAAAAATATACTAAAAATAGAGTTGGAGAAAAATTTCCTGAAATAAAACATAAAAAACAAAAATGATTTGAAACTACAGGTTAAAAAATCAGAACACATATTTAGTATGAGGATAGTCACCTTGAAATAACTATTTCAATACATATTTTAATAAAAGTCATGGCCTTTAAGAAACAAAAAATAATTTAATTGACTAGGCAAGAGTAGCCAGTGAATCATAAACAAAATAAAATTAGGGTGTCATCAGACCAGGATAGCCATGCTTCATTATAGAGCCAAACAAAGTAGTATGTTTATGGTAGTCAATTAAAATATGTTAGCCAAAAAGTTAATATCTAGTATAAATAACTTTCGATTATAAAGGTCATGAACTCTCAACTCAAAAAATACTGATGCCATGCAACCTTTCCAAGAAACTATTACAGAACGAGATTTAGAGAACCAAAATGACTACAACATAAGGACTATTAACATATTGTTAATTGTACAACTAAGATTGAATGGGAGTTCAAAGGGACAAAATAAAATATACAGCATGCAGCTGGTGTATGTTCAGAGTAGACAAAGTATGAGCATAAAATTAGGTTAGTTTGGAAACAATATGATCTAAAGAAAAATATTAATGATTCTCAATAATTATACTGGTGGTGGTAGTAGTATTATGTCTATTCTCTTGATAATATGAGAAAGTAAATTATTAATTATGAGAAATTATGATTTGGTTATCCTCTGTGTCTATGAAACCAGGATTATTTGTGAGAAACAAAAGAGGTTGAAATAGAATGCAGACAATGTTAAAAATTTTGCTGTACCAGATGATAATATTTAAGTGGAAATATAGGAGTATAAGAATATTCAGTGTTTATTATCCATCTCTCCCATGCTATTTTTATAAAAGGTGGTCATCTAACACATAAAGAAATGACAAATTATTACCATTTTGCCATATGTAATGAACTAATGAATCTAGGCTTTGAACATCAAAAGTGGCTAACATGGCCAGGCGTGATGGCGCACACTTGTAATCCCAGTACTTTGGGAGGTGGAAACCGGTGGATCCGGGTTCGCGGCCAGCCTCAGCTCTCTCTCTCTCTCTCTCTCTCTCTCTCTCTCTCTCTCTACCTAGTGAGGCCCTCCGCAACTTCGTGAGACCCGGTTTCAAAATAAAGTATAAAAAAATAGGGCCGGGGGTG
>PVJS01055776.1:0-12553 GCA_004027185.1 Glis glis
CGCCCGGCCCTATTTTTTATTCTTTATTTTGAAACCGGGTCTCACGAAGTTGCGGAGGGCCTCACTAAGTAGAGAGAGAGAGAGAGAGAGAGAGAGAGAGAGAGAAAGAAAGAGAGAGAGAGAGAGAGCTGAGGCCGGCCGCGAACCCGATCCTCCGGTCTCTGCCTCCCAAAGTACTGGGATTACAAGTGTGCGCCACCACGCCCAGGAGGATTTATAAAACTATAAAAGGAGGAAAGAAAGGAAGGAATAGAGGGAGGAGGAAAAAGGAAAACTTACTACAGTGCTCAATTCATTTTACATATATCAGTATGTTGTTGGTTGGCAAAGAAAACCTTTCCCTGTGTTATACAAAGAATAACCTTGAGACAGGATGTTTAAAAATACAGAGTTGACTGTCATACGTTGGCTTTCTTGTTTTTCTGCAACCTGCAGACTCTGTGCACTGGTTCTGGCGGGCAGGGAGTTTGCAAGCCGCCAGGCTGCACAGGGATGGGCACTGGGAGCTCTCAGCCTGGCATCTTCTCAGTCCCTCGTTCACTACCAGGACATGTTAGGTTTCCATAACTTAACCCCTCAGGTAAGGGTCCAAGGTCTGACTGGTCCCACAGGTAAGGAGGCAGGTGACTTCAGGGGGCGCAGGATGGAGCTTCCTGAGGAGGAACATGCTCACTGACTCTGGGCTTGGCTGGCTTCTAGCAGACAAGCCAAGTCATGGAATTTCAATAAATAATTGAACGGGGCTCCAGTTTCAGTTCAGTGTTGGCTTTCAGCCCTGGCCGCCATTGTTATTTGCATACAGGCTCCTCCTCCGCAGGAGGTATGGGAATGTGGCTGACAGCCAATGATATTTTTAGAACCCAGTGGGGCCAGATTACTGTGTACAAGAGTAGAGATTGTATTTTCTTTTCTTTTTTCTAAGCAGTTAGTTATGTGAAATCCAGATGTGTAAAAATCTACCTCTTAAATAAAAAAGGAAAGATAGATATCTCTGACCCAGTGCATCCGTGATAAAGGTCTTCACACTGGTGCTGTGTGAGGTCATTGTTCCCAATTACAGATGAGGGAGACAACTTTGAGGTCAATTCAAGCCATATAAAAATATATATATTTTCCAGGAGAATAGGAGGAATGGCTTGGTCAAAGCTAGTTATATAACTGCAAATGCTACAGAGCAAAAATCCTTGATGATCATCCATGCTATTTATATTAATTTTTTTTCCAAAGCCTGTTTCTCTTCGACCCCATAGTATGGCATTCGGGCTACCTTTTGAACAACTAGAATGAATATGTCTGTCCCTGAAGTATGTCACAAACTGAGAAGAGAAAAATCAAACAGGATGTTTTATAACTTAGTAGGAAGAAATCCTATTAAAGAAAGGTGTGGTAAGAGCTCACCAGGACATAGGGGGGAACTGTGCTTCCTGTTTTACTTTTATTCCATTTCTTCTAGCTGTTCAGCAGACCTTTTCTCTCCAGGTAGAAGTGTCTGCAGGATTCCATCGAAGGTTGGCGTTATAAAGAAAACTTGCAATCACCAAATCATGCTGACCTTCTTTTCTGCTGATCCTAGTTGAGACCTCAGAATTCTCTATACCATGTTCCCAGCAACTCCTCCAACAGTTAGGAGATGAAGCACAAACCGAAACTTCTTTGCTGTTCTTTTATCAAAAGATCGTGTGGAGGGGCTGATCCTAAACACTAGATAAGATCTGGATGTTATTAATGGTTGAAGGCCATCTCTTAGCATCAGCCACTCTAAACATAGCCCAACAATAGCAGGCTTCCTTCCTTAGATATTTCTTGCAAGTAAAGGGAAGGTCCTGTGACTTTGGCTCGTCCTGGCTTGTATGGGTAGAAATAGTTTTGTGGAGTTGGGGTGGAGGTGGCAATGGTATAGTGTAACAAATGGGCACAACTACTAACAATTTGGTCCCTTCAAATGAAATGGAAAGTGACATATTTTGATGTCTATCAACAGTTGCATAAACTTCTACTCTGGACCTATAGATGGAGCAATATCTGTTAGAATTGTGGAAATGCATTTTCACATTTTTATGTATTTATGTATTTGTGGTACTGGGGATTGAACTCAGGGACATTCTACTTCTGAGCTACACCCTCAGCTTTTTTTATTTTTCATTTTATTTATTTATTTCTATTTTGAGGTACTGGGGATTCAACCCAGGGGGCATTCTATGTTTGAGCTACAACACAGACCTATTTTTATTTTATTTTTTATTTTGAAACATGGTCTCACTAAGTTGTGAGGGTCTGGTTAAGTTGCTGAAGTTGGCCTCCAACCTGCAATCCTCCTGTTTCAGCCTCCCAAGTACTGGGACTACAGGTGTGTGCCACCACGGCTGGCTGCATTTTCACATTTTCTAATATCCCAGGTGGCTGATTTGAAGGATCTCTATGGATGCTAGAATTAGGATGTGCACACCAAAAGAAGGCTGTAAACTTGAGTATCCTGAAAACTTCAAACCAAATTCTGGGACCTACAGAAAGGATCCAGTACAGCTTAGATTCCCAAAGGCAACAATACCATAGCCAGGCGCAGGGGTGTTGGAGCAATCCAGATGGGGTGGTAGTAGCCTCCAGTAAAATCAGGGATGTTGAATAAAAACAAGGGGGTCATGCAGTAATTTTTTGCACTGAGTATTTTTTTTTTCTGAAAAGGGGGCTGTAAGCCACTATGTTTGGGAACTTATGTGAGGAAAAGAACATTTCCTGTACCTTGCTTATTTTGAAGCCAACCCCGGGGGCAGTTGTGTGTGTGTGTGTGTGCGCGCGCGTGCACGTGCATGGTACTGAGGACTGAACCCAGGCGCATTCTAACTCCAAGCTACACCCTGAGCCCTATTTTATTTTTTTATTTTGAAACAAGGTCTCACTAAGTTGCTGAAGGCCTCACTAAGTTGCTGAGACTGTCCTCGAACCTGTGATCCTCCTGTGTCAGCCTCTCAAGTACTGGGATTGCAGGCATGCACCATCACGCCTGGTGGTTTTGTATCTTTATCATGGCCAGTTTTTTTTTTCCTAGACAGAAAGTGGAGAATTTATTTTAGAAGTCTTCACAAGCAAAGATCACTTCTCATTTCCTCATGTTCAATTAATATGGTAGATGGAGTGAACATAGAAGCAGAGAATTTGGAGGTAGGCCTTGCCCCGTTGTCCCTTCATTCACAGGCCAGATGGAGGCAGCGACTCGCTCAAGAGTATATTCATCTCGCAGGACAACTGGCCCAGCACACAGGCTTCTGACTCCATTAGTCAGACAGAAAGCAGGAGGGCAGTCTGGGTCTCCTAACTGCAGGGGGACTTGTGAAAGACAGCATGGTAGCTCTTAGGAAAATTCCCTTTTTGAAGAGAAACACTGACTCCCTTCCTTTCAGGTTGTGGCTTCCTGGGTGATGGCCTGCACTATTGTGTGTGCGGTATAATTACTGGGGAAGGTTTACTTTTTATGGGAGTACAATAAATAGAACATTTCCTGCCTTAGTCTGCCATTTGGAAAGGGTTTTCATTTCCTCTTTCGGCCTGGAGACTTACAAAAGACAGATTCCTTTCAACTACAGCTCGGCCTGAGCTTGAACGCAGAACTCAGCCAGGTGTAAGTTCAGAGGGATTTTTCTCTTAAGGCAGAAAAAATGCAATTGAGTCTCCTTGACATTAAACTGGGCTCCGCTCCCACATCTGTAACTGTGAGGTGGTTGTTAAACACCCCTTTCTAAAGCGAAAGATATGACCAGATCGGATGACAATCTTCATAGTCATATCGATAGGAGCTCAGAAGAAGTCATTTGGGTGGCTCACATGATGGGGTGCTTGACTGGTAGGAACATTTCTCTATTGCACAGTGGCATAGAAAGGCTTTCTCCAGACCTGTGGCCTTTAGTCTACTGGTTGGGGGTTTGAGAGGGGGGGGGCCAGAGGGCGGAGTGCCCATGAAGATAGCTTAAGCTTTGGGTTCTTTTTCTTTGACAAGTACTAAGCCCCCTTTTCTTCGGTTATCTCTCTTAATCCTCCCAGTCACCCTGTGGGGAAGAAGGAAGACCATGAAGAGGAGGGACCAGGCTACACAGCTTCCCTTCCACATACTCCCTGGGGGCTCAGGAGCTGCAGTATGCAAATCCTCCACAAGAAAGCAAAATAAGGCTTGATTAGTATTCATACCCTACAATAAGCAGAACTTTTCTTCCTGTGTCTTCAGCATTTTATTATTTTAAGAGAGTAAAATGACAGGAAGTCTTTAAAGATGACTTTCAAAAGGATTCAGGTTTTTTTTTCCCATTCTCTGTAAAAGTCTATTTTCTATTACTATAACAAAGTACCCGAGGCTGGATACTTCATAAATGAAAGAAGTTTATTTAGCTCACAGTTCTGGCACCAGCGTTGACTCGGCTCTGGTAAGGACCTCATGGTGGATGGCATCGTAATGGTAGGAGCCCATGCAAAAGTGGTCACATGGTAAGACAGGAAGCCAGAGCAAGGGGAGAGGCCAGTCTTGCTCTTTTTATAGCAACCCTTTCCCGAGAACAACTAACTCTCTCCACGAGATCATTACCAATCCTTTCCCCAGCATCAGTCTGGGATGGTATCAGTCCTTTCAAGGGCAATACACCACCAACCTCCCATTAGCTCCCATCTCTTAAAGGTCCCCCTACCTCTTCATATCACCACATAGAGGAGCAATACACGAACCTTTGGGGGACAAAGGACTCCAAACCTAGATCCTCTCTTCTCTGTTTTTAAATGAGGATTAGAGGCGAATTTTCAAGCTTTCTATGTTTGCTTTGTTGACATATTCTAAAGTCCCAGTTTTGCACAGAATTTTCTGGAAGGCCCCACCCAGACTTAGGGGACCCTTAATAAAGCTCATGATTTAGATTTATCTTTGTTCTATAAGCTTTTAATCTGTTATATTAGTGAGCTTGGGGTAGATGAACATTTAACTGAGCCCAACTGAGAGGTAGGATGGCAGAGTTTGTGATTTCTCTAAAGTCTTTCCAGACCAGCTTATTCTATTAAGATTGTATACTCAAACCCAACATTAGGACAACCAGAGCAGAAGGGAGCAAGTGTAATAACTGAGGAATCTCAGTTATCCCAGGATCCCAAACAACAAACATTGTAAGAGCAGCAGCGCTCAATGTACCCTTGTTTGGTATGAAGATTATAGGAATGGCAGGCTCATTCCATGAATGTAGGGGAAATGGATTCATGATCAAAAGCTGGAACTAATTTCTATAGGATTTTGGATAACAAATAAGAAATATGTCAAGAGAAGAAAGCAAAAATTTTGACAGTGGCCTAGTTAAATGGAAAACTTGTTTCCTCCATTAGGCCCGGGATTCTCCATGGAAGGGTTAAGGGAGAAGACCTCTTCTTCAGATTAAACCCACATGGGAAGGAGTCCTGTTTATTGGAGGCTGTAGATCTGTATCAGTCTTTGGTTTCCTGTGCTTGGGTATATTTCTGAGGTTGAAGAATTCCAGCTTTCATCTTTCCTGATCCAATCATTGAGAGCCGTAATCGAGTCTGAAAAATAGCATGGCAGTTCCTTAAATATTTGTGCCAAAGGTTCCCGGATGTTGAGAGAACACAAAGACTTCCACTAGGCTTCAACAGCAAACTGCCAGGGGCCCATCCTAGACCTGACTCCATTCATCCCTTTGTTTGCTTTGGGCTCCGGTCCTCATCTTTGATTCCTGGACTACTTGAAAGAAATGTCTCTTTGGAGAATGTTACTGTGCATGCAGCTCGGTGCCTCCTGGAGAACAAACATGCACATGCCCACAATTGTACCAACAGCCAACCGGACACGAGTCGCTTTCCCCAGTCTCCCTTCACGGTAAATGAGTAACTGACTGAGTTCAGGAACCCCCTTCTCTGGCCAGTGGGCGGTGGCTGTGATTCCTCCTGTGTGTACTCTCTTATTCAATGGGTTGCTCCACACACAGAGCTCTGAACACCAGCATGTTGTTGAACACCGTGCTATCATAGAGAGGCCTACTGACTGTTCACTAGGGTGTAGTCTTTCATAAGCAGGGATGCTTCATGAGCTATTTTGGAATGTTTATGTCATCTGTGGTCATAATGACAAAAGCTGTACCTTTATAAAGTGAATACCATGTGTTTCATGCATATTACCATCCAGTTGTGTCATATAACCATGCATTCTTCCTTCTCTCTGGCTTGCTTTTGGCTTCCGGGTAATTGGCATGTTTATAGGTCCAGAAGCCAGAGTTATTACTGCCATGGGGAGGATAATTGTGTTCAGGGGTAGTTAAGCTCTCCAAAGGCCTTCAGGTGTGGAAGGGAAGAGCGGTGAGCCCAGAGGGCGAAGGACAGGGTGTCAGGGAATGAGCAAGAGGACCACATACAGGACCCACTGCAAAACTTGTGGGACCCACTACGAAATGAAATGAGGGACCCTTTGTTCCGAACTTAAGAATTCCAAGACAGCAATAGCAGAGTCTGAAGCCAAGGGCCCGGCCCTTCTGAGCACAGGCTCCTGTGACCACACAGATCGCTTGCCCACGAACCGACACCAGGACAACAGGGAGGCTGGAGAGGATTGGGTTTTAAAAAGAAGGGTAGTCAGAATTCCCAGTGACGTGGGGAATATCGGGTAGGATGAAGAGACCAGTAAAAAATAGGGAAAGAGATGAAAAGAGAATAATTTCAGAACAGGTTGTTGGCAGCAGGATTGGCAAGAGATTTAAAAGAGATTCATTTGCTTGTTCAAGGAGCCGGGGAAGCAGGGAGGAGTGGGAGAAGGGGCTGGAGGGGCTGGGGCTGGGGCTGAGTTGGAAAAGGCGATTCTCAGAGAGTGTGGAAGAGCAGGAGGTGGATAGATGCTGGGCAGCAGATGACAGCAAGCTCAGGGCAGGCTGGAGGCCACCACAGAGAGGCTCAGGCTTGGTGGCATCACACAGCACAGAAGTCACACCAGACCAGTTACAGTTACTCAGGGTCAAAGGCACCATGGGCCCTGCTCTCTTAGTCAGAGACATAAAGTAGTAGCCCTTGGGTGTGGTGCCTACAAGTTCTGTTGAGAGGGAAATATACAATTTCAGTTGTTCATAAAACCATCTGGTGAGCTAAGGTGCTGGTGACAGGAACTGGATGAGTGGGTTTTCTATCTCAGGTAATATTTTTAAATTCACTGAGGGTGTGTGATGATTAATTTTATGTGTTAACCTGACTAGGCCACAGTACCCAGATATTTGATCAAACAGTATAAGGGATGTTTCTGGGAAGGTATTTTTTTTTTGGATGAAATTAATATTTGAATTGGTGGAGAAAAGCAGATCACCACCTTAATGTGGGTGGGCCTAACAACAAAGACTGAGCTCCTCCAGGAAGAGGAAATTCTGCTGGTAAGCTGTCTTTCACCCAGCTGTGGCCTTCCCCTGGGCCACATGCTGGGCTCGCCAGCCTCCGGAGCTGTGTGGCCAAGTCCTTGGCCTCCTCCCTCTCTCTCCTCTCTCTATATAACCCCCTCCCAGATAGATAGATAGATAGATAGATAGATAGATAGATAGATAGAGGTAGATAGATAAATAGATAGATATAGATATTTAGATATATCTCACACACATGCATATATATACATATATTTGTATCTATCAGGATGTGTCTATGTTTTTATCTATCTATCTATCTATCTATCTATCTATAATAGTGTGTGTGTGTGTGTGTGTGTGTGTGTGTGTGTGTGTGTGTGTTGCTTCTATTTGTAGAACCCTGACTAACATGCCTGGAACTCTTCCTATCTCATTGTACCGGCGGCTGTCTGCAGAGAGCTGATTTGGCCTTGAAGTTCAGCTTTAGATACAGGCTAAAGATCCCTGAAGCTGCAAACATGTCATTGTCCCTGAATGAAAGATGCCTGAGTGTCCCTAGCAAGTTCTGGCTACTGAGAAAAGAAAAGCCAGTTCCTTCCAGGGTCAACCTTCCTGTCCTGATGTGGACCACAGGCCGCCAAGGCTCGTCCCTGCTAATGGAAGCATTACTAACCACACTGTTGGAAAGACAGACCACTTGTGTGTTTTTTTTTCTTAAAGTCACAATAAGGAATATTGTCTGACTTACACTAATAAAAAATATTGTTACTATAAAAAAAACTAGCCAGGCATGGTGGCACACCCCTGTAATCCCAGTACTTGGAAGGCTGAGACCGAAGGATCGTAGGTTCGAGGACAGCCTCAGCAAGTAGTGAGCCTCTCATCAACCTAGGGAGACCCTGTTTCAAAATTAAAAAATAATAAAATAGGTCTGGGGATGTAGTTCAAAGGTAGAATGCCCCTGGGTTAAATCCCTAGTATAAAAAAAATCAAAAGGGCTGGTGTGTAGAATTCTCAGAAGTAGAATGCCCCTGGGTTCGATCCCCAGTACTATAACCAACAAACAAAGCAACCTGTCCTCCCTGTGCTGTGGATCAGTTTAGAGCTACATAGATGAGTCATTTTACATCCAGAGAGTCCTCTTCATTTGGCTGTTTCCAAATGACACTTTGGCAACAAAGGACTTTGACATTCCTTCCTGTAAGGTGACAGTTTAATATAGTAGAGAGCTAGGAATCAGGAATTGGGAGGTAATCTTTGATTCTGCCACAGGACCAGGCTGTGCAAGACAGGCGTCTCATTGAATCTTTTTGGGCCTATTTCCTCAGCAGTAAAATGAGCTGGGTGGTGTCATCCCTGAGGTCAGCTACAGCCCTACTCTTGTAGAATTTCCATCTGTAAACCTGATAAAATTATTTAATCACTTGAGTCTTCAGGGACAGGCTTCATGGTCAAAAGCAACAAAAAGTTGGAATACAATATAAATGGTGACTTAATTCACTTTCTGCAAAAAATTGAGGCTTCTTTCTTCATACTTCATACTTCATACTTCATACTTCATACCAACGATTTAACCTTTCCAGGTTTTTAAAGGATTCAATGAACATAAAAATATTGTGTTTTGAAATATGGGAAAGGGGTGCAAGTGGGGAAGGAGCTGACGCAAGCTCACCAAGAGTTGTGTGCATGTATGTTCTTATCATTCTGAACTATGTTATGATGTGAGACTACAATGCACCAATAAAAGTATATATATATATACTTTTATGTGTATACACACACATACACACACACACACACACACACACACACACACACACACACACATCTAATGTCTGTAGTATTCTGGACTCAGAAGAGAGAAACCAACTACATAGTGAGTTAAGTAGGAGAAATTGAACACAAAGAAGTATTAACCATGATAGAAGAGTAGCTCTAACACAGAAGGAAATTCTGTATGGTACCCTACAGATGAGGGAGAGAAGCCGAAGCAGGACAAACTTGGAAGGGTTCAGAAGTTGGCATAGTCGTTCACCCATTTGGTTGGCCAGAGCTGATCTGGAGTCGCTGGGCAAGCAATAGACCTCCCTCCAGAGTTTAGGTGGGGAGTAGGCGGTCAGCAAGGACAGCACGGATGTATAGTGGGGTTCAAGTGCAGTAGGACAGTAGGCCTTCAGGCTACACAAGCTTGCAGAGGTAGTGGCTGACCTGTATGGTGGCCCTGGCCACAGGCAGGCTGCAGGGCAGCTTTGGCTTCTGTGTTGACAGGGCTGTAGAAAGGTTATTGCCAAACTAACACTGCAAGGTAGTCCTGGCTGGGTGACTCCTCTGGCTGTCCTCACACCCTGCTGCTGACCCCCCGCCCATGCCATCCACAGCAAGGGAGCCTCTTCCTCCTCTGGTATTCCTGCAGTGCTCTCTTCTGAGAAAGCCTAACTCCATGCTTCCTTTAAAGGAGAAAGTAAAGGAGTTCTTCCTGTTCTGCCTGAGCATGGGCTCAAGAGCACAAAGGAACTCGGAGGCAATAAATCAACCACTGACATATCTGCCGCGCCTAAATGTCACCTGTTTAGCTCTAGCTATCCTTTTGGGAGCCTCTTGGGACAACTTTCTCCTCTTTGGACAATTGTTAGTTTCCTGCCATCGTCTGAATGGAATCCGAGCTCTGTGAACCTAGTCTGCTCGTGGGCTGTCTTAAACCAACAGTTGTCCTATCTTGTGCATGAGCTCCTGAGTCCCAGAGAGCCCTTCAGGATTCTGAGAGGTCACAGCTGTTAGAAACACATCCCAGGGAAGCCGCAAATAAAAACTCATGAAGTCAAAAGTAACTTGGCAAAGCAATTTACTTCTGCACAGAAGGGTGTGCAACCAACAAAAAGTCTGGTAAGCAAGCACACTGAGCGTTTTTATCCCTAATGTGATCCCGCCCCCTTGCCCTGATTGGTCAGGGCTTGGGTTCACAACTCTGCACGATTGGCTATTTTCTAAGACAGACAGAAATTCTGAAATAAAGTTTCGACAAAGAAACAAAGTTTAAAGTACTTTGCATTGATTGGCTTATTTCTGTGACAGGTGACAGTTTTGAAACTAAGTTTAACATTCTGGAAGACTCAGGTCAACCAAAGATCATGTGAGCTGAGATGGCAGAGAGCTGGGGAAGACTCAAGAAGTAGAGCATACAGACACACGTACACAGTTACAAAATGAATTCCTAAGCTACAGTTACAAAACAGAAAGGAGTACACCTTCTATATAATCTTGCTACTTCCATAGAAAAGATTATTTGTATTCCTTACAACAGCTATTTTAAAGTAATATGGAGACAGTGGTCTTCTCTCTCTGGGGTTGGTATTTTGTGGGGAACGCTGCTAGCATTTCAACAGAAATCCCGGCGGTGATACAAACGGAACTAGTCAGCATGCATGCACAGAAATAAAAGAGCCAGCCTCGATTGTGAATGTCCTTTGTGAAGCAGTAAAAATTATACAGTGTGGTTAAATCTCAACCCTTGGGCACATGTTTTTTTTTTTTTTTTTTGCGGTACCGGGGATTGAACCCAGGGGCATTCTACCTCTGCGCAACACCCCCGGCCCTATTTTTTATAATTTATTTTGAAACCGGGTCTCACGAAGTTGCAGAGAGCCTCACTAAATAGAGATAGAGAGAGAGAGAGAGAGAGAGAGAGAGAGAGAGCTGAGGCTGGCCGCGAACCCGGATCCTCCAGTCTCTGCCTCCCAAAGTACTGGGATTACAAACATGCCCCACCACGCCCGGCTTGGCACATGTGTTTTGAACATGCTGGCTGCTGAGCGGGGAGAGGCCTGTGAGCTCTGTGGCTGTGTTCCAGGTAAATGGCTGTGGGAGGAGGAGGCTCCTGTGACTGAACTGCTGCTGCCTTCACAGAGCAGGGTTCCTACCTGAGACAGCCACTGGCAGCAGGGCGTGCAGGGGTGACTCACACTTAGCATTTGACAGACGTTTTCTGGAGAAGTCCATGAAATGAGCTGGTCGTTTCAAGGATAGCATTTATTGCCAATGGTAAAATGCAAGCTTTTCAGGGAAAAATTAGAATTTTGGTAAGCATGTTACCTGTCACCATGAATTTGACAGCTTAACACGTGTGTGTGTGTGTGTGTGTGTGTGTGTGTGTGTGTGTGTAATACTAGGGATTGAACCCAGAGGCATTCTACCTCCAAGTTGCACTCCCAGCCCTTCTTTAATTTTTTTTTTAATTTTGCTTTGAAACAGGGCCTTGTTAGGTTGCTGAAAGTCTTGCTAAATTGCTGAGGCTGTCCTTGAACCTGTGATCCTCCTGTATCAGCCTCCCAAGTACTGGGATTATAGGTGTGAGCCACCATGCTCGGCAACAGCTTAACATTTTGATGAGATTCGTGATATTAATGAATGCATTTTTAAAATATTTTATGATGAAATATATAGCATTCGGAGGATTTACATAACTCCAGGGAACACATTTTCCGAATGACAAATTTGTATGTTACAAAACCATCTGTGGGTAAAAATTCCACTTGAAGTGTTAGATAGGCAAGCAGGTTTTGGTAGAACAGAAAATAAAAAATTCACTGATATGGTTTCAAGGTCCACATAGCTACCATTGTTTAAGAAACTAGCACTTGTTGAGTTTCAGTGTGGTATTGTTGGATACCCATGGTTAACTGAAAAGGCTACTAAATTCTCCTCCCTTTTCCAACAACATGTCTGTGCAAGACCAGATTTTGTTCATTTATCTTGACCAAATGCCAACAGATCGAATACAGAAACCCACGCCTACTAAGCCAGATGTTAAAGATTTGGGACAAATATAAGACAGTGCCACTATTCTTACTAAATTTCATTCGCTTTTGGAAAATATAGTCCTTTATATTAAAATGTCATTTATATTAGCATGTTGATTATTATTATATTTAAATGAATGAATATTTAAAACAATATTAGCATTAACTTATAACAGTAAATATTAATAACTATAACCTACATAAATGAAAGTTCTTTGTGATCTTCAATCATTTTTTAAAGACAACATGTTGGAGATCAGTATGGAGGTTCCTCAAAAGACTAGGAAAGGCCGGGTGTAGTGGTGCACACCTGTAATCCCAGTACTTGGGAGGCTGAAACAGGAGGATCACAGGTTCACAGCCAGCCTCAGCGACTTAGTGAGACCCTGTTTCAAAATAAAA
>PVJS01055777.1:0-12553 GCA_004027185.1 Glis glis
TCTCTCTCTCCCTGTCTCTCTCTCTCTCTCTTTACCTAGTGAGGCCCTCCGCAACTTTGTGAGACCTGGTTTCAAAATAAAGTATAAAAAAAATAGGGCCGGGGGTGTAACGAGGAGGTAGAACGCCCCTGGGTTCAATCCCTGGTACCGCAAAAAAAAAAAAAAACACTCCAGATAGAAATTAGCTTTCTACAGAAAATTCTACACTCCACCTATATATCTTCTTTTGCACCATCTCAGTATAAAGTTGCAGTGGCCATCCATTCAGACATGAGTTTTAGACTCCAATAGTTGCATCAAAAATGACCAGTAAATGATGAGGGGAAGATGGAGTCAGGGAAGACATCTAGAGAGAGTGACTCCTCATCTGATCCTGAAGGCATCCCAGGTAGAGACAGCAGTGTGTGGAAGGGGCACGGTGTCCTGGAGCAGCGTAACACACTTTCCAGCTTGCATGCTGTTGAGAATGGGGGATGAGGGTGCTAGAGGTGGAAAGGGTCACAGGCAATAAGGCCAAAGCATGGTCAGGGAACGGGTCAGGAAGGACATATGATTTGTGTTCTGAAGGTTGGTGAGCTCATGCAAGGAGTTTAAGAGCAAAAGTGTGGCATGGTACAATTTTCCTTTAGAAAGGCTACTCTCGAGAGAGTGTGGAGAGTGGGGTGGGTAGGACTGGAGGCAGAGGGGAAGTTCAGAAGGTATCAAAGTCATACCAGTGAACAAGGGGACAGTAAAGAAGTGGCAATGAAAATGAAGAGCAAAAACTACTTAGGAAGTGAGATTACAGGCCCAATTGAAGAACAAGAAAGAAAAAGAGCAAAATGAAGAACATTACTCAGATTTCTGGCTTAGGAGACTGTGAATAGTGGTGCCAGTGTCTGAAACAGGCAATACAAATGGAGTAAAACCCTGAATCTGATACTGAGATGATGAATTTAATTTGGGGCATTTTGAGTTTAAGGTCCAAGTACGATACACAGAGCTATCAAACAGGCAAATGGGTTACATGAATATGGAGCTTATAAAGAGGTCTAGGCTGTGGGGATACAGTTGAGAATCATTCACACACAGGTGGGTAAAGCCACTGGTTTGAAGGAGGCCACCCAGGTGAGTGAACAGTGATAAGCCGGAGAGTGATGAGCCGGAGGGACCAGAGATGAAGATTGTTGTCCACAGGGAAGTCATCAGTGACCTCAATGGCAGTAGCTGCCCTGGAGTATTGGGAGCCAGGAGCCTCCCACAGGGAGCTGAGAAGTGAAGGGAGGGTACAGATGTTATCAGACCTTTGGACTTAGTACAAACAATCAACACAGAAATATGGGGGGACATGTATGCATTACAGAAATTTTTTAATTATCATCAAGAAAGCCAGAAATTTAGAATAAAGTCAGTAAAATAACTGATATAATCACAGACTGGATAAAGGAAGTGCTAAATCTGGAACAAAGAAAGTTGTCACAATTGAAGTGTTGAATGACCGTATTACAGTGTTGAAGTATCAGTATCACCTTAAAGGCCAGGTTAGTAGACTTCAAAGTTCAATAATTCACTCTTCCTTTCCATCACTATTGCAAAGGATGAAGGAAAGACTTGCGGAATTAAGGTAAAAGAGGAATGAAAGAATTAAAATTGTGATGTCATAGTTGTTATGACAACCTGTACCTTTAGTGTGTCGGATTCTCTAGAAAAATGGAGCAAGTGGTGGGGCCTCTCTTTCCCACCCAGTCTTAATTAAAAACAGCCAGCTTCCAGGGCATGACCAATCTGCCTATGGTTCGGGAAGCAGGAGAACTGGAAATTAAAACTAAAACATGGAACTGCCTCTGGAAGGCAGGTTCCTCCCACCTGGAGTGTGATAACTGTCTGAAAGGAGGAAGAAAAAAGATGGGTCCTTTGCAGAAATCCATGAGGCCGAAGCAGGCAGTGAAAGAGACAGAACAGCAGGACAGAGCCTGCTTATTGCTCTGTGTGTGTGTGTGTGTTACTGGGTATTGTACCTCCAAGCTACACCCCTAGCCCTTTTTTATTTTTTAATTTTTTTGTTTTGACACATGGTCTCACTAGGTTGTTGAGAGTCTTACTCAGTTGCTGAGGCTGGTCTTGAACCTGCTACTATCCTTCTGTCTCAGCCTCCCAAGTACTGGGATTACAAGTGTGAGTTACCACACCTGGCTTGTTTATTGCCATTGAAGTAAATGAATTCTGGCCACTGTAAGAAGCTTGACCCAAAGGATATCAGCTTCTCAATAATTAGGTAAGCTGCAACTCTTCCTCTCAATGGGCTGAGAAAGTGTTCACACCCATCCTGCTCCCATGGAGAGGAAGTAAAATCACTCTCTATAGAAACAGCTGGATAGGAAGGGGAAGCTCCTCCTTTAACAGGGGCAGAGCTTTCTAAGTTGATCAGGTGGGCATTAAACAATCTAGAGCTATGTCTGGTTAAGATGATTGGAGAAGGAGGAATGTGTTTAAAATGTGTCAAAATGGATGTAGCTTGGAAGAAAAAAAATAGCACTTCTTTGCATAGCCCCAGAAGGAGAATAGGGCCAACAGATGCAAACTAGAAGCAGTGACCAACTCTGCTGATTTGCTCAGGACCAAGGGATGCCTCAGGATGGTCCCAGGCAAATCGTAATGGTTGGTCAACTGGTATGACAGATTTCAGTCCAATTAAAGGAAGACATGGAGTCAGAATTCTCCAAAGACAGGTAACAATTTCACTACCACTGTAGATGCTCAAAAATAGGTGGCCCTTGGCTGGATGCTGCCAAGAAGAGGAAGGTGGGGGACTGATGACTTTCAAAGGCCTTCTTGTAGCATCTAGGACTTCATACATGTATAAGCATGTGTGAAATGAGAAGATGAATTCCATGAACCACCAAGGAAAAGGATTCTTCATTTCCAAACATGCTTTATATTTTTCAGCCTTCCTAGCTTTTTCTCATGGTTGACTGTTCACATCTTAAAGCTATTATAGAAATCAGTGTTGCTGTCCTTCCCCAGGGCCAGCCTTAGGGTCTCAATTAAAGGCGAATAACCAGGATCAGCTCATAAGAGCCCCCCAGGAGGAGGGAGAGTCATCTGGTGCCTTGCCTTCTAAAACATCATATCAGAATAGAAGCATTACCAAAACAATTATTGGTTTGCTTTTAGCATGTATACAGTCTCCTTCCTCTAAGAAACTTGTTGGTTCATATGATTCTTCCATTAAGCATTTACATATATATACATATACATATATATTGCATACACATATTATTTAAACATACATATATATGTGATATATATATAAATATATATAACATATGCACATACAAATTTACATTTTTCTTTTTTTTTTTTTTTTGCGGTACCAGGGATTGAACGCGGGGGCGTTCTACCTCCGTGCTATACCCCCGGCCCTATTTTTTTATACTTTATTTTGAAACCGGGTCTCACAAAGTTGCAGAAGGCCTCACTAAGGAGAGAGAGAGACAGACAGACAGGGAGAGAGAGAGCTGAGGCTGGCCGTGAACCCGGATCCTCTGGTCTCCGCCTCCCAAAGTACTGGGATTACAAACGTGTGCCACCACGCCCGGAAAATTTACATTTTTCTTTTGTCAGAAACTGCAAGTGCATTGCAAGTAAAAATGCTCTCTAAAACAGACTTGATTATTTTCATTTGCCATAGGATTAAACACTGGTTGGGTTGGAGAAAAAAAAAAAGGTTGTTCCTCAAATAAAGCCTCTCTCAGTTCCTTCTTTTTTTTATGTTGGTGGTGATTTTTTTGAGGTTCGTTTTTTGGGTTTTTTTTTTCTTTTGGTACTACAGATTGAACCTAGGGGCATTCTACCCCCGAGCTACACCCCTAACCCTTTTTACTTTTTTTTTTTTGAAACAGGGTCTCACTAAATTGCTGAGGCTGTCCTTGAACTGGGATCCTCCCATCTCAGCCTCCCAAATACTGGGATTACAGGCTTATGCCACCACACCCATCTCCCTTCTGTTTTAAAGTAACTTAGTCAAATGAAGAAAGAATCCAGTAGAATAGTGAAAGGAAGTTTGGGCAGGGAGGTGAAGAAGGGGAAATGAAGCTTGAGGAAGGGAACAGTTCAAATAACATTATATCCATACATGAAGGTATCACTACCCAGCTCACTAACATGTATGGGAAGGGAGGAGGGGAGCAGAGTGGGATATGGAGGGAAATCCACCAAGTGGTGTGTGCATGCATGTATCACTTTGCATCTTACTATGATGTGTAATTATAATGCACCAATAAAAGTATAAAAGAGAAAAATAATAAAGTGACTTAGTGAGGGTCTGCTTCATTTTGTGGAAAGTAGAATAGAAAAGACCAAAAAGCATATGTTCCCTATAACTGACAACTCATGAGGAGATTACTAAAATGCACTTGTAGATGTTAGGTCCCTAGCTGGTGTGATCGCCAGGGCCTTCTGTCCGCCTCTGAGCCTGTGGACCAAGGACAGTGCTGAGGTACAGCTGCAGGCCAGGGTCTTTGTTTTGCTTGGAGAAGTCCGTGTGGTTCCATGGTTGTCACACTGAGTTAGGATTGGAATGACCATATGTTTCCATTTTCTCAAACAACCCCGATTTTCATGCTATTCCAGCATAATTATTAATAGTGCCACAGTTTGAATGATAAATTAAGTGATCACCCTAGATATGGCCATTGGGCATGGTCAAGGGGCTAAAATTGGATAGCTAATGGCACTCAATCACCAGGCTGGGCCTTTTTTATGGATTAGATTTCTAGTATGTACCCTTGCTTAGTCCAGGCCTCAAGGAGATTTTTTTATCCCCCTATGTACATGAGAATATTTTCATTATCATTAAATCATGATTAAAAGACATTTATGATCACTCAAAGAAAGCATACTATAAAATTGTAATTCAAAATGTTCCTCAGTAATACATTTGTGGGTGTGATTTGTTTTCTTTGGTTGTTATGTTTGTTTAAACAATAGAAAAAATGGAGAATAGCACTGGCTGGCAGGCAGTTAGTGATTTTTTTAAATTTTTTAAAATTCTTTTTGTTACTGTTGCTGCTTTGCCATGTCAAACTGGCCAAATTCACCCCAGAAATACATACAGGTTGGACTTCTCATAGGAACACTCTGATTTTCACTGTCAGTAGGTTTCACAGTATAATGACAGTAGTTTAGTGGCTAAATAACAAAAGTCAAGTCTGCAAATAGTTTAGACCCAGATACTTAAGATTTCAGAAGAATTGAGACAAGATCAGGAGTTTAACCAGCTGCCCCCAAAGCAAGTATATTTTGCACACTATAGAGCAAGGGTAAAGCTGCTACATTTTTAAACTGGTTCAAAGATACCTATCAATCACCACCAAACCAGGAACCTGTAATTTGTGTTTAGGAAGAAGGAAGTTTTATATTGAAAAAATATAAAAGGCTCATATTGAAAAAGAAGAAAGTAGAAATGTGTGGCCAGAATGGTGTAGGTGCATAGAAATAAAAAAAAAAAGAGAGAGAGAAAGATGGGCGTGGTGGCTCATGCCTTTAATCCCAGTACTTGGGAGGCTGACACAGGAGGATTGCAGGTTCAGGGCCAACCTCAGCAACTTGGCAAGACCGTTAGCAACTTAGGGAGAACCTGTTTCAAAATAAAAATAAAATAGAGCTAGGGGTGTAGCTCAGAGGTAGAATGCCCCTGGGTTCAATCCCCAGTACAAAAAAATAAAAAAGGAGAAGGGGAATCGCAGGCCCAAAATGAGTCTGGCCCTACTTGGGACTTGGACATGTCCAAGAATCCTCGAGGGGAGCCCAGCAGGAAGTCTCCTTCACTGAAGCAGAAGGTGGCTTTGCGGGAGCAGTCTCATCCTGATGCTAGAGACAGTCAAGCAGACACGATTCATCCGTTAACAAAAGCCTTATTGTGGGAGGGGAGAGATGATTCTAAATATAGCATCATGTCTGCCACTCAACAAATCCTCACTGAGCATCTGCGATGTGCCAGGCACTCTTCTAGATGGAGGCCTGAGACACACAGTGAACAAGTGAACAATGAATGAACGAGATAAACTCTTGGAAGAGGTGCCATGACGAAAATAAAGCAAAGTGACGCAATAGCACCACCACGGTGGGGGAAGGGAGGGACTAATTCAGACTCAGTCAGCAGGGAAGGTCTCTCTGAAGAGATGTGATTCTGAAGGAAGAGATGCAGCCGTCCTGCAAGCAAGTTCACTAAAGATGGGATACAGAAAGCATCCATTGGGTTTGACAGCACGGAGCTCATGGGTGACCTTAGCAAATGCAGTCTCAGTGGAGCAGTGGGTTGGTGCCAACTATAGTGGGTTGATGAGGTGGGGAAAAAGTGAATGTGGGTGAGTTAGAGGAGACAGAGACTGCAATTGTGGTCCACTGGAGAGCTGAGGTTCCTAGATATTGGAAGAGTGTGTACAGCTGTAGGGAGTTCTTAGCATCTAGCATCGACCGGCCTGGAACACTGCTGAGTGCTGAGGGAAGGATTCCAATGAAAGGGCAGTCAGACACGCATAAAAGTCCTTGCAAAGACAGTGAGGACTCAGATCCAGAATACCAGTAAATGCTGGCCTCTGACAAGAGGGACACTTCCTCTACGTGAACAGGAGGCACAGAGAAGAGGGGACTAACGTGGGGGGAGGAGGGGTTCCCAGCCCAACAATGGAAAGTTGAAGGAGTTCCCATCTCCTGACCGTACTTTTATTTTTTTAATGATACAAGAAATGAGGTCATCAGTGAGAGTGTGTGAAATGTGAAAGAATATAAAATCGTTCTCTGGAGAATGTTTAAGTTTACTAGGGAAACTCTGTCAGGCAGTGCCAAGAACCTATTTAGGGAACTTAAATAGGATGATGAATTCATTTAATGTAACAGTCGGGCAGTCTGGGTATTGATTTTTCTCTAGCCATACACAATTGTTCAGATGTAGGCTCAAAGAAGATAGATAGCAGGGTTCAAACAGTGCTAAAGTTCTGCCAGGTAAGTGTGAATGTGTTTGAGAGGTGACCACGGGAGTTGAGAGTAGCTACAAGGACATAATTATACTTGAACCACAAAATCTAAGCTAGGCAAGAAGGGACGTGAAGGATATTGGTAGATAATGAAATTGGTGGCATTAATGGCAGGGAGCTCAATAGGGATGACTAATTGCAGCAAAGGGTACTGGGCTGCAGAGGGAAAGTAGAGTAGATGAGGCAAAGATTACAGAGGAGGTGAGGGACTCACGGTGTATTGTGACAACGAGGTCAACAAGAGAGAAGACACAGAGGAGGCAAAGGACAAGTCCAAGGTGGGGGACAAGTCGACTCGGGCACTATGGAACAGCCTAGAACTAGAGCAGAATTGGTTTCAAAGGCTGTGATCCAGGGATAGCATTCCTACGTGAGAGTCTGAGCTGAGTGTGGTGGCCCACACCTGAAATCCCAGTATTGGGAGCCTGAGGCAGAAGGATCGCAAGGTTGAGGCCAGCCTTAACAATTTAGCAAGGTCCTCAGCAACTTACTGAGATGCCACTTCAAAATAAAAATTAGGAGCTGAGCATGGTGGCACATGTCTGTAGTTCCAGTACTTGGAAGGCTGAGACAGAAAGATCGCAGGTTTGAGGATAGCCACAGCAACATAGCAAGACTCTCAGCAACCTAGTGAGACCCTGTTTCAAAACAAACAAAAAAAAAAATAGAAAGGATTGGGAGTGTAGTTCAGAGGTAGAATGCCCCTGGGTTCAATTGCCAATACTTAAAAAAAAAAATAGGGCTGGGGATATAACTCAGAGATAGAATGCTTCTGGGTTCAATTCTCAGTAACACACACACGCACACACACACACACACACACACACACACACACAAACACAGAATGTCACCTGGACGTGTATAATGATTAAAGATATGTATTCTAAAGTCAGATTGCCAGGATTTGAATCCCAGGTCCCTCACCTTTTCACAGAGCCCCCATGGACAACAATAAAAGTAAAAACACTCAGATGGTATTAGTAAGTGCTTTATATATGTTTATAGCTCACAACAACCCAACTAGTTAGGCACTCTTCTATTCACATTATATAGATGACCAACAGTTTCTTGGCCTCCATAAATCTCACAACGATATAATAATGATAGCTCCTCCCTTAAGAGGTTACTGTGAATTTTCAGTGAAGGAATCCATGTCTGGCTCAATAGTAGCGCTAATGAATGTTAACTGTAGCTATTAGATAGGAAGCAGAAATCGTCTTCAAGCAACATTGGGAAGTCAGGATACTCACTCCACTTGAAGAACATAGAGTGTGAAGCAAAGAAACAAACAAAAAACTACATCAAATTAAAAAATAAATAAATCCTGGCCAAGAACAACCACCTCGGGGTCAGGATAGGAAAGAAACTGGAGAACAGAATCAGAGAAAAGGCTAAGAACACTGGGGAGTTCATGACTCGCGAGGAGTTGTAGACAGCCTGGCGCGGTGGCACACACCTGCAATCCCAGTACTTGGGAGGCAGAGAAAAGAGGATTGCAGGTTTAAGGCCAGCCTCAGCAATTTAGTGAGACTCTGTTTCAAAATGAAAAGGGCTGGAGGTGTAACTCAGAGGTAGAATGTCACTGGGTTCAATCCCCAAGACCAAAAAAAGAAAGAAAGAAATTGTAGAGCCTGGAGGAACAGTGAGTGTGATGTGGGCTACTGAGCTGGAGGAAAATGCACAGGGCCGTGGGCTGGGCTGAGGGTCCAGCAGGCCCCATCACACCCACACTTACCTGCCTGACTTCACGTATTAACCCTCGAGGAAGCTGTAACTCATTTCAATGGCCATGAAAGTAACAGCTGCCCAAACAGGAAAACAACTTGGAAAAACAGGAAACAGGTGGTCCATTTCAGAAACAGTAGGTAGGTTCATCTGACTATGCAATATTTAGCCTCAAATCTAGTAAACATTTTTTGAGTATGTGCCCTATGGTAGAGCCTGAGCTAGGTACATTCATGTCTAAAATCTCATTTAATGCGCACAAGCCCTGATCAAGCTCTATGTGTATTAAGACCCTAAAGACTTAATATTAAACAGAGTGCAGTAATCAGCAGTCAAGCTGAAGTACTTCAGAATCCCACGCCTTGTTTACTCCTGGGAACAGAATGGTTACCTGGAAGACAGGTCAGACACACCTGCCTTCATATTTTCCCTCTGTTCCTTCCTCCAGTCGGCCTCAGTGTTCTCAAAGAATTGCTGCACAGAGTAATAGACTCAAAACCACATACACTATCTTTTATGGATAAGCTAAAGGATTTTCAGAAGTAATATTAACTATATAACTCAGCTCCCGAGTAAGATGTGATTGCTCTGTTGAAGAATGTATGTGTGGAAAGGCTTGCATTTTGGGTGGTAACCCATATAACAAAGAAAACAAACAATATGGAATTGTTTCTAGCTCAATTTGCAATGGTTTAAAAACTAGTTGCCCTAAAATCTCATTAAACATTAGAACACAAGGCAGTAAGTAGTACTTTGGCAGCTTCCTGAGACAGCATTACACCCAAATAAAGAGAAACTATCTCCCCAAATAGCTCAGAGAAGACAAATCTTGGAGGTGCAATTGAGATAGGAGAGAAAATGAGACAGGATATGGACAGGAGAGGAAGATGAGGAGACGCAGTAGCTGAGGAGACTTGTTTCTGTGTGTGTCTGTGAGGACTTCCAGAAATTCTGGGGGAGAGGGAATTTGCAAGATGCTAGATTCCTCCATAAGCCAACAAGAGCCAATCAACCAGGTCACAGATGGAAATTCTCAAAAATGAGAAATATTTGGGTGGTAGATTTTGGAAGGATTTGTTGGTTTTGTGATGGTTGTTTGTTTTTTTGTTTACTTTTTTCATTTACTTTTGACTTTTTAAAATTACAGCATCATTAGACATAGTTTATTCAACTGGTTTTCATATTTACTTTGAATTAGAAGGGTGTGTGTGTGTGTGTGTGTGTGTGTGCCTGGGGATTGAACCCAGGGGGCATTTTACCTCTGAGCTACACCCCCCAGCCCTTTTGTGTTTGTTTGTTTTTGTTTTGAAACAAGGTCTCTCTAGGTTGCTGAGAGACTCCCTAAACTGCTGAGGCGCTTCTGGAACCTGTGATCCTCCTGTTTCAGCCTCCCAAGTACTGGGATTACAGGCGTGCACCACCGCACCTGTCAGAAGAATATATATATATATTTTTTTTTTGCGGTACCAGGGATTGAATGCAGGGGCGTTCTACCTCCACACTACGCCCCCGGCCCTATTTTTTTTTATGCTTTATTTTGAAACCGGGTCTCACGAAGTTGCGGAGGGCCTCACTAAGGAGAGAGAGAGAGAGAGACAGGGAGAGAGAGAGAGAGCGAGAGCTGAGGCTGGCCGCGAACCCGGATCCTCTGGTCTCCGCCTCCCAAAGTACTGAGATTACAAGCGTGCGCCACCACGCCCGGCCATATTTTTTTTTTATCTATTCCACAGAGGCCCAGTAATCTCTCAAGAACTATTGAGTGAATGCATACACTATAGCACCCAACAACATGTTTTTAGCCCCTAATAATTGCAGGTTATCAAAAGTACTGGCTGATTCACAATTCTCGGTAACAGAAGCAAAAGTCAAACTCATTGTCATAGGTCAAGTGAACAAAATATTTGGGTGACTGAACTAGTTTACTGTCCAAACAAAACTTCTGACAAGACAGAAATCACATTAAAATTGCAATGGAAATTTATTTGCTTGTATCAGAAAACAAAAGAGAAATACTTTTTTCCTTGGAATTTGAAACTATGTAGTTTCTTATGTTGCTCTTTGTTAATTGAGAACTTACACAATGGTGTCATTTGAGAAACAATTTAGATTACAATAAAGCTGGGGAAATGTTAATTGCTCTAGAAGAATATTTCAGAAATAGGTACAATGGACTAACTCTTATATACATTAAAGCCACTGAAAATAGTTTAATTTTTTTTTGTTTCACAAGGAATTTATTAGAATCCCAGTTTTCCCAATTTTTCAATGAGTTTATGTGGGCACATCTTAAACAATTTTGCTTCAAGAGTAACTATCAGACAGGCCTGGTGGTGCATGCCTGTAATCTCAGAACATGGGAGGCTGAGACAGGAGGATCACAGGTTCAAGGACAGCCTCAGCGATATAGTGGGACTCTCAGCAACCTATCAAGACCCTGATTCAAAACAAAAATAAAATAAAATAAAGGACTGGGGTGTAGCTTGGAAGTAGAATGCCCCTTGGTTCAATCCCCAGAGTCACACACACACACACACACACACACACACACACACACACAAACATACACACAAAGAATAATCATTAGAGTATCTTGCATCTTGACTTTTAATACTATTCATATACTTATGTATTTAATATTATAAAATCTGAAATATGTGTAGCTAGTAGACATAGGCTTAATTTCTAAGGTATCTTCTGATTCTAAAATTCTATACTTAGGAAATTCTATTGTCAAAACCTGTTGGAAGGAAAAATATAAATCATTATCACAATTGATTCTACTTTCTAGAAAACAAAATTGAGTGACTTTCTCAAATCTAAATATGAGCTAGAACAGGATATCAGAGTTCTTTCTTTGGCTCTAATGCAGCAGCTAATTTTCTGTCCATCTTCATTCATTTTCATTTATTGAGCCCCAACTCCCTATCAGTTACTGTGTTTCCAGTCACTGAGAAATCAGAGATAATAGTTCCTGCCTTCCAGGAGTTCAAGGAGGGAAATAATTTCAATATAAATGAAAAAGCACTATGAGTAAAGGACAGGATTTAAAATGAACTCAACAAGACAGACAAGAAAACCAAACTGAAATTCTTCGCCGAGGAGTTGATGCCCAGGCTGAATTTTGAAGGATGAACAAATGAGAAAGGGATCCGAAAGATGTATCAAAGGGCATTAATAGGATTTGCGAAGATCCAAGTGCAGGAGAGCACTTGGCCCTTTCCACACACTGACAGTGGTTTAACACAATTTGAGTGAAAGCTCCAAGAATTAAATGGCGGAGTGCAGTAGGAGATGAGGGGAGAATCAGGTAGGGACCATGTTAAAAGGAGCTTCTCTCAGCCAGCATGGTGGCACAAACCTATAATCCCAGTACTTGGGAGGCTGAGACAGGAGGATCCCAGGTTCCAGGCCAGACTCAGCAACCTAGCAAGCCCCTGTTCAAAATAAAAAATAGGGCTAGGGGTGTGGCCTAGGGATAGAATGCCTCTGGGTTCAACCCTTAGTACTACAAAATAGTAAATACATAAATACATACATACATACATACATACACAGACCTTCTCTACCATGCTAATGAGTTAGGATTTTTTCCTAAAAATGAAGAACTATTAGGAGTGGTAAACTGGAGACCAACATGATCCAATTTGTGTTTTAGAAAAATTACTAAAAATTTTTTAAAGGTGAAGCATGGATTTTATGAGATCGGGCCCAGATTTAGAGAAGAAGGGTGACTGTTCATAAATTCAGCCAGCGACAGGAGACAAGGATGGATGCAGCAATTCTTTTCTTTTTTTTTTTTTTTTTTTTTTTTT
>PVJS01055778.1:0-12553 GCA_004027185.1 Glis glis
ACCGGTGATTGAACCCAGGGGTGTTCTACCTCCGCGCTACGCCCCCGGCCCTATTTTTTTTATACTTTATTTTGAGACTGGTCTCACGAAGTTGCAGAGGGCCTCACTAAGGAGAGAGAGAGAGAGAGAGAGAGAGAGAGAGAGAGAGAGAGAGGCAGGGAGAAAGAGAGAGCGTGCGCATGCGCGTGCGTGCGCGAGCTGAGGCTGGCCGCGAACCCGGATCCTCCGGTCTCCGCCTCCCAAAGTACTGGGATTACAAGCGTGCGCCACCACGCCCGGCTCAGAACATTTTTATTTTGAGCCAAATGGCTTAGTTTTTGGGCAAATACATGTATGTGTGAAGTCATTGATTAACCTGTGCTATACAAACCTGCTTTCTCCGAAATTATAACTGCTTAAATATTTCTAGATAAGCAAATATTAAAGGACTTGTAGAAAACAACTTAGCTCTTAATTTCACCTTTCTGGTATTCCAGTGTACAAAGATCATTTCAATTAGAGAGTTATACAGAATAATTTGGCACAAAAATGCTTATTTTTATTAAAAATAAACACTACCCTTCAACTCCATCCTCCCACGCCTCATTTGTTTTCAGATTCTAACTCTGCGGTTTGTAATTTTCCTACCACAAAGTTTTATAAACTGAAGATAGAAGTAATTGTGTTCTATTATGCTAAGTGATTTAGGATTTGCTTAGGTTTATTGTTATGACTGCTGAAGGTTTTTCCCCTACAGAAAAACACAAGTCTCTTTCTTGTACAAGCAAGCAGTCTTTAACATCCATAGAACTTAAACATATGATAAGAGACGATTTCCTCAGAAATGATGATTGTTTTCCAAGAATATGATGCCTTAGCAAATAAAGGAGTATCTATTAGTATGGATGGCTACCAGTCCTGTTTCTACAGTGCTTTGGCTAACACTCGCTTGTAGAGAAATGATGACAATAAGTGGATTATGAATGTATCAAACCAAAGATGAAATAATACCTGCGAGTGTCCATGCTCTTACAATGTCTTAATGAACATATAACAAAAAGGATATTACATTAGAGGATTGTGTCCATCAGTAAAAATTCTGCCAAGGCACATCAAGGTTTAATTAAAACATCAAAATGTGGGAAGAAACACAATTTGACAGATAAATGTGAGTATCATGGCTTTGCCACTGAGCTTTTCTAATGAGATTAGATTCCTTCTTTAATTGACATTTCCAACTGAGGCACAGATAAGACAGACTTAATGGGAGCAGTTATATATAGCCGGACTCTAGCTGGATGAAGGAGTGTTTGACATTTAAATATCATAAACGATATATTATACACTCCCCTCTCTAACCCACTGTCAATATAAGAAGGGGACGTGAGAACTTTAAATCTACAAAGCACAGAGAACAGCACACACAATGTAAACCTACCTCATGAGAACACCGTTCCATCAAATCGTTTCCATTCAATGGATGCAGAGTCTTCAATAAAAAGGAAAAAGCCTCCCATAGATCCCAATAGGTAATTTAATTTATTGTTTATAAAAATGAATGGGAGGATACAAAGTTGCTTCTGAAAGTGTGTCAATGATTTTCTCTTTCAAATAACACTAATCAGGTGCTTTTTCTGGAATTATTTTCATTTGGTGCTAACAAAAGACACAGGAGAAAATCCATCAACTAATTCAAGGTTGCACCATGATCAAGACAAAAGAAATAAACCCATCATTTACTTTAAAATATCAATGTGAGAGCTTCTTTCTTTATTGGCCTTTAATGAGGTTTCCACCATGAATTCACCTTAAGCACTTTAGCTTAATGAACAAAATTTGCTATTATGAAGTCTCTTTTGTATGAGGTCTAAAATCCAGGGACTGCAGCTCCAGCATCTATGTCATGATCCACTGCACTTAGTTCCCTAAGAGTCATCAGCAACCTCTGGAGTCAAAAACATTCTCTTCCATTTGCCCAATTTACAGCTGGAGTTCTTCTGATAAGTCAGCATGCATCAAAGAATCATTGTGTTCCTACAAATCTTTAAACATAACTACACAGAAACAAAGGAAAGGACTAAGCACAGGAGAAGAATAAAATATTTAGCTCTAGGAGGCAAGATTTTACTGAGCATGGTGAATATAAAGAGAAAATAAATGATATGAAAATTGGGTGCTTTAAAATGTTATTATACTGCCTAAACATTTATGCAGAAACACAATTTCAGTGAGTTCGATATGTATTTGTGGATGTAAAGAGGGCATATACACATTTATAAATACATATGTATCTGGATATGGACAGGCATCCTTATTATCTGTACTAAGCCCTATGTACTGATTGCTTTCAGAGAAGAAAAATAATTAGCAAGTTTATGAATTGTGTATTATTAGCTCCCAAAATATTTATGATCCACCCACTGTGGTCCAGACACAAAGATAAATCATACATTTCCCCTGGCTTCCAGCAGCTCAGTCTATGGAATAGATAAGGATATACCCAAGCAATCACATGAAATAGACCCCTGACTTTGCCCAGGTAGCCAGCAAAAGATTTGCACAGGAGGATAAAGCTTGGACTGAATACTAAAGGATGGAGAGGTAGTTTTTCACACAGATGGTATGGAAAAGAAAGGAGAAAAAGAGGATTTAGAGATAAGGCACAAGAGAACAAGGCCACAACAAATGACTGCAAGTTGAGAAAATCCAGATTTTCATGCTTTTTAAAAAAAGGGGGCTACATGGAATCTCTTTGTGCAGGGAAAGGGGAGAGGCAGGAACAATAGAAGGCACTGTGTTGCAGGTCTAGATTCCACACCAGAGCTCAACCAGGGCCACCCAGATTTGTTTATTTTTCCATATTGGAAAAATTGTAATTTAAATTGCATTTCCTTTGGAGAAATCTAATAAAACATATTTGAATGTTATTTCATTAAAAGCCCACAGTCCATGGTGGAACGCGTCAGGAATGGCACCGAAAAGTGTCTGGTGTAATTAAGGTCTAGCGTGCCCAGAAAAGAGTTTGGACTTCAGTCTAGAACAGTCAGTCCCACGAGGGGTATAGTCAGGTAAGAGATAAGATTAGTTTTGCTCCTTTGTAAGATAAGTCCAGTAGCAGAAGTGGAGAGTGGTTTGCAGTGGGGGTTGACCAAAAGAAGCTAATAGATCATGAGAATCTAGAGTCAAGGGAACTGCGATGGAGAGAAGGTATTGCCAACAGTTGAATGTGAGGGATGAGAAAGAACGGTCTACACCCATTTCCCAGATTCAACAAAGGTGGCTGGTTGCAAACAGGTGTCACAGTGCCTTATGTAACAGAGTATTCTTATCTTGTTCAGCAGAAAACTCACTTTTTTGGTGGCTAGTTTTATTTCTAATATTTATACATCTAACTGATAAACCTTATACATCTAACAAATTTATACATCTAACAAATACAATTTATAAATCAAGTTTTATTATCCTTGTTAGATCCTAAAGTGTGGAGAATCCTTATAAGCAGACCCCACTATTCCAACTAGGCAAAAGAACCATGTACCTACATGGCTTGTTTGGAAGATATTAGGGGAAAAAATCTTTTTTTTTCTTTTTATGTTCATTTATTGGTGCATTGTAATTATACATTTTGATATATGTCAGGGTATGAACATCATACATGCACACATTGCTTTTAAGTAGTTTTCCTCCTATTTCATGTCTTGAAACTAAGACCCAGAAAACTGAAATAACTCATCCGATGTCATATAGTTAGTCAATGCTGGGCCAGCGCTCCAGCCTGTGCTTATGTGGCTCCAAGGCCATCAGGCTTGATCTCCATGTTCCTCCACTCCATCCACGTGCTCCCAATTCTTCCCTATCTTTTTAAAAATCATTCCTGGGATCCCACGAATGGCTCTTATGAAGACTAGAGTTTCCTGGAAATTTAAATATCCTGGGAGTGAAGAAAATAATATGCCCAGGTTGGAGAAGGGAACCTGCATACCAAGATGGTGGATCCGCCCCCATCACAAGCTGGTTCAGGGTGGTCGATGAAGATGTGATCAAGCTGAGGTCTAACCTCTTAGGAGTATGGGGGTGCCAAGATCTTCCTTAACTCTGCTAAGATATTGTCTACACATTTGTATTTTACTGTAGTTGTGTAATAGAAGTGTCCTCGTTGTCCCTAGACTGGTGTGCACTAAGAGTGACAGCTCATCCCAGGGTCTTGGTACATGAGTGTCCCCTGCAGCATGTCTTTAATGATTCTTGGTCTAAATTCACTGTCTCTACCCCTCCCAGGGGAGTAAGGCATCTCACAGAACTTGGTCAGGTTATATTTATCCATAAGGAAGGCAGGGGTTGTGCTGCAGTGTGACATCTTTTAGGCCAGGGGAGGGGTTGTTGACCATGTTGTTATGAGGTGACAAGTTTCTTGGATGCCATCGGTACATAGAGAAATGGCTGAGGGCTGGGCATGAGGTGTCAGCCTGCTTGGGTCAGCTGTCCCCCAGGGAGGGTGGGCCCCAGGTCTTTCATGACGGTCTCCTTCCATTCACAAACACTGGTCTTCTCCAGGCGGGAAACCTGTCCTGGAGGGCCAGGCTGGGATGGGGCTTAGGGTCCCTTTCCTCACAGTCCAGAGTTTCATCCCCTTTTCTCCTCTTTGCCTACATCCCCATTTTTCAACTACCTCTGCTCATAGGCTTAGAATAGGGCTTTGGGGGTCTAGGAAACCCCTATTTCTTATTATGCCCAAACTCCCTGCAGAGATGCTCTCAGGGTCAGAGCCAAGTCTCTCGGACCTTTTGATCCCATTCTTGGATTGCAGTACATGCCAGATCCTTTAAATGTTTGATGAATGAATGTGTGATGTCTACCTCAAAGAAGGTAACAGCAAAGAACAATCTGCTGCTTGCAGCTTGGTTGCCACAGTAACCAGTGGGCGACCTCTGTGAAAAAAGGTGGCTGAGGGGGCAGAAAGCAGTGAAGAGCAGCACTGTGAGGGAGTTCCTCCTACTAATACAAAAAGGATGCACACCCAGAGGCCAGGTGGGCGAGGAGCCAGTGTCTTTGGCTCTTCCTTTGGCAGTTGAGGAGGCAGCCCTGGGTTTAAGTGCCTAGTTGGGATGAGAAACAGGAGAGTAAATAGAGGGCTACAAATACTCATGTGTGAATATGTCTCTGTTATTGATTCACATTATGAATTGATCGTCACTGGAGACAGGGTAGTCAGGAGCACCCTGGTCTCTTTTCTTGGGGTGAGGTAAACAGGCATGCTGGAGTGGGCTGAAGCAAGCTTGATCAGAGATTGTAAAGGAGATGCTCAAGTGTGTTTCTCATCACTAATTAACGGCTCAGCTATCAGCCAACTTTTGACTGTTTATTAGGATGCTAAGACGCCAGCATCCTACAAAGGCTATTAAGACACTAGGAACCCAGAGACAGGTGCCGGTCCCATCCAACAACCTAATAAGGGAACAAGTTGGTGCCTGAAGATGATATCACCGTGTGGAAGCAAAATGCCAAGTACAGGAGAATCTTGCCCAGGTGATCCAAGCAGGTGAAGATGTGGTGACAAAGGAAACAGAGCCGTGGCACCAAATTCCCCACTTCCCATGAGAGCGACTTCTTCCTCCTATGACCAGCAAAGGAAAGAGATGTAATTTTCTTATCATCTCCGCACTCAGGGTGAGCTCTGGGTTGACATTTTAATACATTGTTTTAAAAATAAGAAAACCTTCCGTCTCAAATGCCACTGTCTTTGTTCCCTGTGGAGATGGGCCCTCCACATCCTGTAAGGACTGCACAGCAACTGGACTGATACGAAAAGTGAATCGTGAAGTGGACAGTGTAGTAACTAGTAGCTGCACAAAGAATGAGGCGAAACAGAATCTAAATCTCAGCAACGCTCTTGTTGTCAACTCTTCTTCACATTGCTTTTGAGTTGGGAAGGCTGATCTTGGTTTTATCTTGATTTTACGTATCAGTCATGATGCTATAATAATAGATGGAAAATAAAAGTGCTACCAAATATCATAGGCCCAAATCTTAAAAAATACTTCTCAAAGTTGAAAAGCTCAGTGTGAAATAGTAAATAAATAAATGCTTTGGCCAAGGCCAATATTCGCTTAAATCTGAAATAAGATTTATTTGAGTCTAGTATGACTTAAATTCTAGAGGAGAGAAACGGAATGTAATCACACGTTTACAATACGATGTCATAAGACATATGAGAGAATTGAATGGAAAGTGATGTGGGCACAGAATTGCTAATAATATCCTGAAAGTAAATTTTTTTAAAAAGAGGTGCAGCTCAGGGAATGAAAATGATATGTAACCTTCTGTTTTACTTTAAATTTTCTTGAAAAAAATGCATGAGATGATACATACACATGCGCACTTGTATATGCACGTATAGCATATGCGTATATATATATACACACATGCATATACAACATATGTGAGTGTGTGCACACACCTGCCTAAATGAAATTTAAAATGCCAAGAAATATGCATGGCCATTGTAGGAAAATCAGCTTACTCATGTCCTGTTACTAGAAAGGCTTTTAATCCAGCTAGGTGCTACATCTGCTGGCACGAAGACGTAATTTACAGAAATCTCAGTCATTTACCTCCTTTTTGTTTTGTCTTTTTTGGGGGGAGAGGCTGGGGATCGAACCCCGGGGTATCCTACATCCGATTTATACTCTCAGCCCTTTCTATTTTTTATTTTGAAACAGGCTTTCACTAAGTTGCTAAGGGTCTTGCTAAGTTGCTGAAGATGTCCTAAAACCTGTGATTCTCCTGTCTCAGCCTCCATGTACATCCTCAAATGTAAAATAGTCCTTATTTTACATTTCATTTCATCTTTATTGGTAGAGAAATGTATCCCATCAAAATGCAAACTGACCCAAACAACTTGCTTTAATACAGGAAACTCTGAATCTCAAACAACAACATACATGTTCTTGTGCTTTATCTTTCTATGGTGTAAACTAAGACCCAATTGATGTGGCAGGAAACTTTTTCTATCAACATGAAAACAACCCCAAGCACCCACGGAGTCCACCCTTGCTCCATCACAGAGACTTGTAGCATGCATCATGCTACATGATGGAAGAATTAGAAATAGGGCAAAAACAAGGCCAACTTTACTTACTATGACCTTGACTCTCCTTTTCCTTTCTAGTTCGCTTGGAGATATTTTCTAACTAAGCACTGAACTTGCTGATCACCACACCCAAGCAGAGAGTGCTGGAAGAACCGAAATACCTTTTTGAGGAACAAATCACAGCCATCTAAATTACTCCTTTGACAGAGTAATGGATCTTACAGATGAAAGGGAGCAGAAGGTGTCATTTATCTTGACTTCACAAGACTTGTCAACCTTTCTTGGTCTTTTCTGAAGAACACATTCATAAATAATTTGGAAAATTATGACTTAGACCTCAAAAACTTTGAGGTAGACTACCACAACCTGGGAATGAGAGCTGCAAATTTTTTTTAAAAAAAGTTATCTGTGTCTCTTGGGGTGGAATGGTAATCATAAAGCAGTTTATCTGGGGAATCTATTGAGCCTGGTCCTACCTGTGATGGATATGAGTGGTTCGAATCTTAGAGAATTCAATTTCATCTAGTTCAGTAATATGCATTTGTTACATGGGATTGTAGTGAAGCTTGAAGGTGGCACTGGGCCAGTGATGGTTCCTGCACCCCGAGAGTCCCCTTCTGGCTCAAGCAGCTCAGACCACATAGAGTCTGTTAGGGGTTGACTCATGCATGCCCCTCTAAAATCCATATGCCGAAGGCCTCATCCCCAGCAGCTCAGAATATGACCTCATTTGGAGCTGGGTCTTAGGAGAGGTAATGGATGGAACTAGAGAATATTGTGCTAAGTGAGATCAACCAGTCACAGAAAGTGAAGGGTCATATGTTCCCTCTCGTACGTGAAAGCTAGCGAGAAATTACAAAAGGGACTTCAGATAAATAAGGAGAGATACCAGCAGAAGAGCCAAAGGGGATGTGGGAAGGAAGGTGGGGAGGGAAGAAAGGAGACTTGATGAACGAGATAGTTCATATATGAAGTTATGAACACCAATCTTAATAATATGCACAGGGAGGAGGAGGGAGTAAAGTGGGATCCAGAGGAAAGCACGCCAAGTGTTGTGTGCATATATGTTTCTATCACTTTGAACCTCATTATATTGTATAATTATAATGTGCCAAGAAAAGTATATTTAAAAACAACAACAAAAAAATGAGGTCATTAGATAAAGCCCTACTCCAATATGAACTGCTGTCATAAGAGGAAATTTAGACAGAGATGCATGGAGGAAGAAGACAGTGTAAAGACCCAGGGAAGAGGTGACCATCTGCAAGCCCAGGAGAGCGTCCTCAGAAAAGAATACCCTGCCCACCCATACACTGACCTTGTACTTCCAGCCTCCAGGACTTTGAGAGAATACATTTCTGTTGTTGAAGGCACCCTGTCTGTGATGCATGGTCAGCATCCCCAGCAAACTTATATGGGCCCCTATCCCAAGAAGCACCACTGCCTATGGTGCCGGGGTGGCTTCTCCTGGACCAGAGGTCAGCAAGTGACCCGGGCATAAGTGACTCATGGGGAAGCCAGCAGCACAGGTCTGCCCATTTGGACAGTGATCATGAGCTACCAACCACACTGGCTTGCTCCAGGATTCACACTGGCAGATACTGGGGATTGACAGCTGAAATGGAAAGACGGGTGTGATGCACAAGAAGAAAGTGACAGTACAAGGAGAGACCGCGTGGCTGTCGGCGACAGTTGGGGAACGAGGTGAGTGTCCTTCAAGCTGCTTCAGGCTGATTTCCACATCTGATTCAGATCCTCACTTAACCTTAGAGTGATCTCTCCTGTCCCACTCTTGTCTTCTTAACACACTTGTGTGCAACTCGATGTGCAGGGGAGACTGGCTCTTACATCGTTTTCAAACTGGAAAAAGCTGTTAGCCCTAATGATAGCAGCAGAAGCTTCTGAATTGGAAACTGGATCTGCCTTTTGGAACGATCATTCTTTACGTGACGAGGAGCCTTTCGAGGGACACTTTCATTCTGCAAATAGGAGAATAGTTCCCACTTCATTTATTCTCAAGGAAGCCCTACCCTCCATGAAATAACCCAAATGTCATATATATATATATAATTTCCTTGTGAAAATTTAAAAATATAGTTCCTGATTTTCTGTAAATCTGGGTTTGGATTTAGATTCCAGGAGATCTAAATTTACAGAATTAAATTTATACTTAAATTTACAATTTATACTAGGGCACTGTGTGTGTGTGTGTGTGTGTGTATGTGTGTGTGTGTGCATGCATGCGTGTGTTTGATTTTTGTTCTCATTCTTGTTCAAGTATTTGCTCCACAGAGGTGGGCAGTGGAAACTGAACTGTGAAGGCCACAGTCCAAACTCTGGACTTCCCTCCACCCAGTACCAGAAGAAAGACTAGGCTTGGCACAGCAGAAGTTGGAATGAAGTATTTGAATGCTACATTTACTGGTATTTCAGACTAAAGTTAAACATGATGAATGAAATCCATGTTTATCTCTGCTTTCTCCTGAAACATGATTTTTTAAAAAAAGTACAGGGTGAAAAAATAGGTATAAACTCACAAGGATCTTTCTTTTGGAAATGGGAGAGGAGACAATAGCAACTAAGATATCAACAGCATGTTTGAAATCAGATCTGAAATACAAGTGTATGGTGTGTGGGAGGGAGAAGAGAGATGGCCCTAGACCTAGAAATGAGCAAGGGAGCACTGCTGATTCCCCCCAAAGTCTCAGCGATTGGAGGTGGAAGTTTACATTCTGTTGAGATTTAATCAGAGGAAAGTGAACTTAGGAAAAAGGAGGCTGAGAGCCATGAAGGAGCAGCCTAGTGAAGGGACTAAGTGAAGAGTGTGCTCCTGAAGGGGTGAAGCCTGGCTCCTACCTATGCTCAGCTGGACCTGGCTTACACCCCCAGGAGGAGATTCTAGGATTTCCCTCTGAGAAAAAGGACTACCTATATGGAAAGCAAAAGAGAAAGAGACTTGGAAAAATTGACATTCAGAGGTTACCCAGCTAAATGGCTGACTCTATTTGTCCATAACCTTTTAACTTTTTATCACCTGACCAGTAAGTATGAGCAAATACCCAGATGTTTGATGAGGTCTTCCTACAGAAAAAAAAGGAAAGTGAAAGCAAACAAAACAAATTAAAAACAAAACAGCATTTGGAAAAGAGAAATGGTACAGACAGTTTAAAAAAACTAATTAAAAAAGTCCTCAGAGAAGAAAAAAATATTGTGGTCATGAAACAAGAATTGGATGCTATAAAAAGGAAGAATACTATATTAGATAATAAAATTTTAATATCAGAAACAGAAAATGTCAGTAGGAGCGTTAAAAGTTACAAGATAAGTTGAAGAATTGTCCCAGGAACAAGAGCAAAAAGTTTAAGAAATAGAAAACATAAGGAAAAATATTAAGTAAATCAGAGGATCTACCAAGAATGACCTAGGAAGGTCAATAGCTAACTAGTAGGAATTCTTTTAAAAGATAACAAGAAAAATATAGGAGAAAAAAGTTAAAAAATCAATAAAGAAACTTTCCCTGAAATAAAGTACGTGAGTTTCTAGATTAAATTGCTCACAAAGTACCTACAAATTAAAATGATTGACTAAAGCTAACATCAGAGAAGGAAGATTTTACTAGCTGAAAACAATTAAGCCCTAGTTTACCTTCTGTCTATGACTAAATAATGGTGACACAAGGATGTTTGATCCTAGTTTCTGGAGCCTACAAATGCTACCTTATTTGGAAAAAAAAAAGTATATTTGTAAATGTGATTCAGAATTTTATTTATTTATTTATTTATTTATTTTAATTTTGCAGTATTGGGGATTGAACCCAGGGGCATTCTACCTTCAAGCTACACCCCCAGCCCTATTTTTTATTCTTTATTTTGAAACAGGGTCTCACTAAGTTGCAGAGGGCCTCACTAAGTAGCTGTGATTCAGAATTTTAAAGGGATAATATTATTCTGGATTACCAAGTGGACCCTAAATGCCTTCATAAGTGCCCTAACAGGAGACAGGCAAAGGGAGATTTACCACATGAAGAGGAGAAGGTGCTGTAAAGATGGGGCAGAGAGAGGCTTGAGGATGCTGCTCTCCACGGTGGATGTGATAGGGTCACAAGCAAGACCTCTGGCAGCTACATGAAGGTGGAATAAAGAAAGGGCTTCTCCCTAGAGCCTCCAAAAGGAGCATGAACTTCTAACATCCTGATTTCAGCTCACGGCTACTAATTTCAGACTCCTAGCCCAGAACTCTGATACAATGCATTTTTGTTGTTTTATGCCACCCAAGTTGTTATAATTTGTTACAGCAACCAGAGGAAAGTAATACAGCTCCAAAGGCCAAGAGTTATAATTGGATCTGGATTCTCACACTAGAAGAGAGAAGACAATAGGAGCAGGTCTTTACGATTCTCAGGGGAAATAATCTGCCGTCCAGAATTATAAAAACTAACTAAATGATCGATCATGCACAAGGATAAATTAAAGTCATATTCAGACATTCAAAGTCTTAGAATAGTTGTTTTCTGTGTGCTCTTTCTAAATAGCTACTGACAGGTGTGCCCTCCATCAACTTGAAGGAGTAAACCAAAAAAGAAAGAAGATTGGGATCCAGGAAATGGAGGTTCCAACATAGAAGAGCAATGGAGGGCTGTCACAAGATGAAAGAGAAGGAAAGCTTCAGGGACTGCTGTAAAATAGTCTCAGAGTCCAGCCCAGGCTGATGTGGAGGGCTTGAGGAGAGGCGTTGTCAAGGAAACAAGTGGGATGCAGAGATGACCTGGTATGTTTGGCCATTCTGAAAGGAGTTTACAATACCGGTAGACTGTTTGAGGATGATGCATTCCTATCAGGCCCCAAAACTAAGCAAAGAAACAAAGCAATGTTAAACTCTGCAGACAATAAAATATAGTATGAGAATGGACATATAATACCTCTGTGGATCAACTGTGAACAGCACACAATAGTAAAGTAAATATTGACTACTCATTTGGTAATATATTTGTACTAGGGGTGAGAAGGAAGTATATATAAGGAAATACAAGAGAGCGAAATCCTTATATTCCGTACTTTGGAGCCAGTGCATACTATTTATCATGAAAAACAAATAGCAGCGTGAGCATGGTATTTAGAAATCTGAATATAAACGACAGAAGAAAAAGTATTTAAAAGAGGCTATGGTCAGGGAGCAAATATTGCCAATGGGGTTGGTGCGGCAGGAGATTGCTGACTTCGTTATAAATCATGTAATACCCTTTAACTTTTAAAGCTGTCATTTTGTTCTTAGGTGTTAGTTTGATTTAAAAAATTTTTCGCATCGAATAAATCATAACTTGGTGTGATGGGCTGAGTTGTGTCCCTTCAAAATCCATGCCGGGCGTGGTGGCGCACGCTTGTAATCCCAGTACTTTGGGAGGTGGAGACCGGAGGATCCGGGTTCGCGGCCAGCCTCAGCTCTCTCTCTGTCTCCCTCTCTCTCTCTCTCTCTCTCTCTCTCTCT
>PVJS01055779.1:0-12553 GCA_004027185.1 Glis glis
CGCTACGCCTCCGGCCCTATTTTTTATACTTTATTTTTGAAACCGGGTCTCACGAAGTTGCAGAGGGCCTCACTAAGGAGACAGAGAGAGAGAGAGAGAGAGAGAGAGAGAGAGAGAGAGAGACAGGGAGAGAGAGAGCAAGAGCTGAGGCTGGCCACGAACCCGGATCCTCCGGTCTCCGCCTCCCAAAGTACTGGGATTACAAGCGTGCACCACCATGCCCGGCCTTATTGGTGCATTATAATTATACCTAATGGTGGGATTCATTGTGACCTATTCATACATGCACACAACATAATTTGGTCGAGTTTGATGTTTTTTCCTTTGAGTGCTTGCTGGGGCTTGAACCCAGGGCCTCACGCATGCCAGGCAAATACTCTACACTGGTCTCTACCCCTTGCCCCAGCATTAAGTTTTTGCAGTACTGTTAGGAGCGACTCAGCAGGATGATTCTGAAGTTCATTTGGAACAAAGCTCAGAGACTGCCATTTACTCCGGGCAAGGCTCTCGGGTTCTGTGGCCGTGTTTGGAGATCACCTTGACCTCTCTTCTGTCAAAGTTCCTTCTGTGACAATAGGAACTTTCTGGAGCCAAGTCTGTGAGTGCACCCATGAAGATCCCCAGCAGGAGGGCTGTCTGTACTCAGAGCCTCCATTCAGGCGAGTGGGCCTTCTCCCAGACTAGAGTTCGGCAGCCCTCCCGGGGACAAGGACAGTTCCAGAGCCTTCCTTGTGCCCCCTCCGGGTGCAGCTTCTCACCAGTACCACCAAACCCCATGGCGCAGCGCATCAGTGGAGGCCAAGGTAACAGGTAAGCTTCTCCTCTACTGCCCGGAGATGTGGCTGGCATGGGGGCCCCATCGCATCTCTTGGAGGATACAGGCAAGGGAATAAGCTTTTCCTTTGCTCACATTCTAAGGCTCTGGAGATAGAAGCGGCCCAGGAGGGCACCCAACAGGACAGCTCCACTGTCCAGGTTCCTTTGCTGTGGACCTTCCTCATGGCGAGGAAGTATCTGCTGCTAAGTCTGGTCTTGACTGGAGGATCTGCTGCTAAGTCTGGCCTTGCTCTGGACTCCTGGGCACAGTGGTGGGACATGGATGCTGGCGCTGACTTGCACAGTGCCCAGAGCTGGTGCTGGGGATGCCATTTGGTGGTCTGGGAGTTGCTGATTGCTTTCTCTGTTGCAAAGCCTTTGATTTCTACCGGCTCATGTGTACACATGTGGGTATTCTTGGTGGCCTGACCATTGAGCATAATTAAAAGAAATGATTGGCTTTCTCTTGATGCAAACATCTGGTTTTACTTGAAACAAGATGACTTAGCTGTTTCAGAAACATTCTTGTAACCCTGGATTCACATTTTCTTCTTAAAATATATATTTTCTCTGTTCGGGCAGCATGTTAATGTAAACACTCCGTGTAACTGACAACCGACAGTTTCAGAAGTATGTGGGGCTCCAAGCACCGGAGGAACCGCAAGAATGATTGCGTTTTTGATTTGATCACTGGAAATCTGTTTCAACAGTCACTCTGATTTAAACAATTACTCTGATTTATACTCCAAACGCTGTAATTTGCAGAAAATGTAACCATGTGAGGACATTTTTGCAGAGTATGTCTTGGCAACTTTGTTTTGTTGTGATGTCATTCCCTTTGGCTTCTAGGAAGCACAGAGGGGAGAGAAGAAGGAAAACAGGGTCCTGCTTTTGATGTGCTTTCCTGACTGCCAGGGAAAATGCTCTGGTCTCCCTGGCTTACCGCTCTCAGCCCCCCCCCCCCAGGCCAGCTCAGCTACAAATGACATCCAGGAGGGAAACAAGACCAAACTCTCCTGATGGGCCACGGATTAAGGAGATAAGGTGGCAGATTTTGTTGTAAAGTGTCCTGCTTGCAATGAAGGCAGGACAGTTGGGACACCTAGTCTCAAATTATGTTCATTCCTCAAAACCCCAGAGAGCGTGAGGTTTAGTCCCTTCATTGCCCACCAAGGTTTAAGGTCAACTAGGTTAAAGAACACTGCCCAGTTTCAACCCTGCCTGGGTTTACTAGGAGCAAGCTAGTGTCAGAACTAAGGAAAGGACCAGGTCTCTGGGGTTTGGATTTATTGCCAGCTCATACATGTAGACCTGTAATTGCACGTTGGTCCCATTTGGTGTACAGAGAATGTATCTCAACACAATGAGAAGACAAAATCATAATAAAAAATTAGGTGGTCCATGTTTTATAGGGTGCAGCTTAAGGGAGTGTTATGGTTTGGATGTAGAATGTTCCCTGAAGTGCTTATGTATTGATGTTCAGAGGTGATATAATTGAATCATGAGGGTTCTAATCTCATCAGTGGATAATCTGTTGTAGTAGATTTATTGGGTAGTAACCTAGGCAGGTAGGTTGTAACTGAAGGAGATGTGTCACTGGGGGTGTGACTTTGGGAATCCCCCCCTTCTCACGAGTCTCTCTTTCTGCTTCTGGCCTCTCTGATATGGGAGCAGAGCCCTTGCACTCTTCTCTGTCTGCTTCCTGCCGCCATGCCCTGAGCTCTGCAGCACGCACCTGGCCTAACATGGACTGAGCCCTCTGAAATCTTTCCTCCTCTAAGTCATGGTCATCAGGTATTTTGGGTCACAGCAGTGAGAATGCTGGCTGAAACAGGGAGCTAGTATTCAAGCATTTGCTTTGTATGTACCTTCTCTCCCAACCAACCCAGCGGGCCCAGTGGCGCTTCTTGCATGAGGAGGTATCATGCCTTCAGGGATGATTCCACCACTCACAGTGGGAGGGGGTGTGCCCTGCCATCTGACCACATCATCCTAGACCGTCTGTCTCCAATCGAGACCCAGCCCAAAAGCACCACAAGGCGAGCGTTCTAACTAAAGTTCATCTCCTTGACATCAGTATGTTTCAGTGACCTTTTCAGTAACTCCTTAGAATCCACTCATGTGGCTCCCATTGCTGAAGTCCAGGGTACCATTTTGAGATCCAGCTCCATCTCTGGTTTTGCTGTGTGACCAAGAAGGCATCTGGTCTCTTTGCTTCGATGTCCTCACCAGTCGACAAGGGATCAGACCAATAAGTGTAGATGTCTCTTCCAGTTCCACCAGTCTTTGAGTCTGTGACCCTGTCATTTGGTTTATTTATTTATTTTTTAATTTAAAAAGTGATACAGGCTCATGGTGGAAAAATTTTCCTACTTTGCTGGTACCATTGGAAATGCAAAGTCTCCATGTGTGTTGCCCTTTGCAGAGAGCCTGGGAGGGGCCTACTCAGCCAAAACCAGGCTCAGAGGCTGCCACATCTCCCTGGACTGTCTTGAATGACAATGTTGAGGTGACGTTCCTGTATACTTCTGAGATACATTGGTCTCTGTAGTTCCTTCAGAATGAAAAGTAACCTACCAACCACTCAGTTCCTGACACAGGAGTTGGCACAGACCCGACATTCAAAAATTATTTGCTAAACGTCATTGGATTGGCTGTTTAATATGCCATGGGGTAAGACGTTTATTCATGTTAACTCCACAGACAAAAGATATGATTCTTTCTTTATTCTACTAAAACTAATCTGATATTCCACATGAATTCTTACTCACTGGGTAGTAGAGGAAAAATAACCCTAGATTTTGGTCTAATTCAATAATTTAAAACTGATTCCTGTATTGTTTCTTCAGTTCAATATCCTGTCTTTCCACTCCCTTCCTTTCCCCTTTCTCTACCCCATAAGGCCCTTGAGTGTGTGTTAGTGAGCTTTCCATTGCTCTGACTAAATACCTGAGAGAATCAACTTATCAAGAGGGAAGATTTACTTTGGTGTACAGTTCCAGAGGTGGCAGTCCATGGTTGTTTGGCTCTATTTCCTTTGGGCCTGTGGCAAGGTGGTAGGTACATCATGACAGGGACTGTGTGGTGGAGGAGGATCCTTCATGGAAGCTAGGAATGGAGAGAGAGTGAGAGAGAGAGAGACAGAGAGAGAGAGAGAGAGAGACAGAGAGAGAGAGAGAGAGAGAGGTGTGTGTGTGTGTGTCAGGGTCCTCATATCCTTTTTAAGGACGCTCTCCCAGTGACCTCACTTCTGTCCACTGGGTCCCATCTCTTAAAAGTTCTACCACCTCCCAATGGCACCACAGACTGGTGACTAAGCTTTTAATGACTTTTGGGGAACATTTAAGATTCAAACCCTAACAGGGTGTGTGAAGAAGGAAGAGAATGTTCTTGGATCCCTGAGGCATCAATGACCCTTTGATTTCTGAGGCAGCGTCCCTAAGCCTATGGCTGTTTTCCCTGCTGGCTTTGGTGGCTACAGTCAGTAGCTGGCATAGCTTGTGCTTTTGCCTCTATGTTTGATTGCCCTCCCTGGCTGACTCAGGGTCTGTTGCATCCCCCACGTAGCTCTGGCTTAAGAGGTCCACCCACAGTGTATGCTACAGGGTCACCAGGTCACTTACTGTGGTGGCCCATGCAGTCCCTCTGGTACCCAACTTGGTGACCATATAAATTCCCCATGGATGGCTTGTGGGAATGTTTGGATTCTAGATACTCCACAAAGAAACTGAAAATAGCTCAGAAAAAATGTAACCCAAGTCTTTGGACTTCCCTTGGCTCTGGCATGCTGCACAATTAGATTTACTTTGGTGAGGTTGCCACCATCTTGGTCAAGAGTAGACTGCAAGGGACTTTCCTCAGAAGCCCAAATGCAAACCAAGGTCTTCTTGGCTCTTCCCTTTAACTTTCCAACATATTGGAACCTACCTATCTCACCCCAGATATCCTCCCTTCTGTCACTAATCCCTTAGGACAGGAAGGGACAGATTACTGGCTTTTTCCTTCCTCTGCATAACACCCCTCTTCTGAGTTGGGAAACAAGTGTCATGGCACATTTACACTATAGAAAGAAAGTGGTATGATCTGAATTTCTTTTTTTTTTGTGGTACTGGGGATTGAACCCCAGGGGGTTTTCACCTCCAAGCTACACCCCCGGCCCTATTTTTTATACTTTATTTTGAAACTGGGTCTCACGAAGTTGCAGAGGGCCTCACTAAGTAGCTGAGGCTGGCCGCGAACCCGGATCCTCCGGTCTCTGCCTCCCAAGTACTGGGATTACAAGCGTGTGCCACCACGCCTGGCCTGAATTTCTTTAACTGATGTGAATACCCAGATCTGAATACCTAATTGCCTCCCCAAACTTTCCCCTTAGAAATGGAATATGACTTTTAAACTTAATATTGCCCATCTCCCATAAAGCTCTCCTATTCCCCACTTTCCCTTTCTGCCCATTCACAATCTTCAGTCTCCCCTCCAATTTCCTAAGCTTGTTCTTGTCTCCAGGCCTTTGCACTTGGTGTTACTTCTGCTCGTAACACTGTCCTTCAGGTTTTTGCTTTGTTGCTCTCTCCTAACTCAGGTCTCAGGTCAACTGTCACATCCTCGATGAATCTCTCCTGACTTCTACTTAAAATAAGTCTTCTGCTTGCCCCTGTTCAGTCCACACCCTCACCACACTACCCAGTTTTATTTTCTTCATAGCACTTATCAATACCTAAAATTATCTTCCTTGTTTGTGATATGGCTCTCTACACTAAATTTCTTGAAGATAAGACTATTCTTCTCGAATAGTACAGAGTAGGGGCTCAATAAATCTTGCTGGTTCCTTGACTGGTTGTTAATATGTTGAATAGAAGGCCGGGCGTGGTGGTGCATGCTTGTAATCCCAGTACTTTGGGAGGCGGAGACCGGAGGATCCGGGTTCGTGGCCAGCCTCAGCTCTCTCGTTCTCTCTCTCCCAGTCTCTCTATATCTCTTTAGTGAGGCCCTCCGCAACTTCGTGAAACCCGGTTTCAAAATAAAGTATAAAAAATAGGGCCGGGGGCGTAGTGCGGAGGTAGAACGTCCCTGGGTTCAATCCCCGGTACCGCAAAAAAAAAAAAAAAAATGTTGAATAGAGGCTACAGCGATTTAGCACAGCCTTCCTCTCTCATCAGTGCTTAGCTTTGGGGGCCTGTTGTTTTACTGCGAAATCTTATTTCAATAATCTGAGCTGAACAGTAACTCTGCATTCCTGCGGGAACAATACTAGGCACCCATCCCCACCCCACTGAACAAATACATGTCTCAGCTGGCTAAGGAACAGGGCGTGTACTGGGAAATACGAGGGAGAGAGAGAGAGAGAGAGAGAGAGAGAGAGAGAGAGAGAAAGAGAGGGGGGAGAATATATAAAAATACAAAAGAGGGAGTGTGTATATATAGTTTTATATATATATATAGTGTGTATATATATATAGTTATGTAGAACATATAGCTATTTTTTCAAAATAGTGCTCTATTACACATAGAAACATACAAAGTGTTCATATATTATTAAAAATAATACCCACCATACCCACCCTCCCTTCTGTTTCCCCAGTGGGTGAGAGGCTTTGCTTCTGCTGGTTGGTCTGTTTGCACTGGCCCTGGTAACTGAGCCTTGGTCAGCTGCCCCTTCCCTGCAGAACAAATATTACCGAAGGCTATTACTAGGTTGGTGGAAAGGATTTGTTTCCTTGCACATTGGCACAGAAGACGAAATGCAGAAGTACTGGATTCTCAGAATCCACTTTGAATGACAGGCTCCCCTTCGCCAATGTAGAAGCAGCCTGGGTTCTGCCCACACAGAGCAGGGAGGCTGTGTGAGTGTGCTTCTTGGGCACGAGTGTATTGTGGTGCCTGTGTGTACAGGTCTGCAGGTGTGTGTCGGGTGTATATCTGTGCTCATGCCTATACCCCAGAGGCCAAAGGTTGGAAATGAGAAAGGACATTCTGAGTATCAACCCAGGGAAGGGTGGTGAGAGGAGCAGATACATTTCACAAACCTGGTGCTGGCTACATGAACTACTATCATTTGGATGGGTGGCAGCTATTTGTAGCTTTTTATTTGCATATGACCTAGGTCCAAATCCCATCTTAGTTTGTTTTAGAAAAGTGACTTCATTTTTCTGAGCCTCTGTTTCCTGATCTGAATATTATCACTGATTATGATGATTCCCTGAAGACCCAAATCTCACTACTCATCATGCTGGGTCAGCTCGCCCATCCCTGCCATCATTAGCTAAGAAGATTCTATCTTGCCCGATAGTCCTGGGGTCTTTATTACTCAGATTGGGGGATGTGAGTCAGGGAAAATCACAGAGGCTTAGATGATTTCTTTTGCAAATGACAGGGTATTTCCGGCTGAAGAAAAGGATAGAACCATAAGGGGGAAATGATAGAGGGAGATGGAGCCAGAGGAGACTCAGTTGGGGGCAGTTTTCTTGCTCATTGATGGAAGCAGAGTGAGGAGTTAGGGGCATCTGTCAAGGATGCAAGATGCAGTAATAGAGGGAGGCAGGGAGAGCTTCTCTTTCTGAAGGGTTTCTGAGTTTCAGTGGTGATGGTGCTTGGTATTTCCTCTAGGGAGCACAGTGCTGATGGATACCGTTCTCTGTCACTTTGATGTACAGACCAAGGTTTCTTTTCTGAGACAGTCTTCTTAAGAGAGGAGCAGAAAACTAGACTTTACTCAAAGTTCGAACAAATTTGCACTGTTGTCATGAAGATTAAATATGGATTTAGTGTGATTCTGTGTGTAAACCTTCAGTACAGAACCCGGTAAACATTAAGCATTAAATAAAATTAGAATGTTTATTGTACAAACCTACAATTCTGATGCTAATCCCTGTCTTGTGTCTCAGGAGACTGACTTGAGTATCAAGACTGCAGTCTCATTTATTTAGCATTGACTGTTTGCTGCTTATTTAATAACTATTTTTATTGAGATGAGTTTTCCCTGGGCAATCCCTCCCCTAGGGTCAGAGGTGCTCATGAATATAATGCTAACTTCTCAAGGTTGCTTGGAGATCTAGAGAAATGGTGCTTAGCTTTAAGGGAGCTACACGCCTCTCCCTAGGAATAGTTGGGCCTGGTTCTTTGGAAATATCTTTGTGTAATAAAGATAGGGACAATTGTAATGGAAACTGGACAGAGCAGCACGGTTCCCATTATGCAACCTGGAGAGGCATGTCAGGAATCCTTCCCTCTGACCAACACATCTTCCTCCTACCCTATATCAGACTCCAATAAGCCCAGGGCTTGCTGTGTGGCTCTGGGAGCATGACTTAGTTCTTCTCAATCTGACAAGCTTAAGATCAACTTGGTCATCATATCGTGCGTGATGTCTCAAGACCAGGCATGATCCAGGCATAGACAACTTTTAGAGGGACTCGTGACCCCCCCCCCCCCAAGGACCCAGCACAGTGCCTGATCCAGCAGAAAGTCTTCTCCCAACACCCGGCTACCTTCCTGTCCCCCATCGTCCTTGTTCTCTGCACTACCCCACCTCTTGTTTAATTATTTTGGTACCTATTGCCCTGTTCTCACCTTGTTTCTTGTGTGCTGGTCTCAAATACTCCTCCAGGGGCAGGACTCTATTTTTTTCCTGAGAGTCAGCCTTACAGAGGGGAAAAGAGCTCCAACACAGGCACCCGATGCCTGGACTTGAATTCTGGCTCCACCATCTGGCAGCTGGTGACTCTTAATCAGTGACTGAATGTTTTTCATGCCTCGACTTCTTCACCTGTAAAATGCAGGTATTGATTATTTCTGTTCCATTTGGTGGAATAAATGAGTTAATATTTAATTCTGCTTGACATGCAATGATCACTATGTAAGTGTTCTTAGGGGTAATGATGTTGATGATGATGATGATGATGATGATGATGATTCTTTTCTTTTGTGACAGCAGCATCCACACAGGCCTGGGTACAGAGATGGTTGGTCTCATAGATCTCTTGCTGGGCAGTGCCTAGACAGAGCCAGGCTCTGAGGAATCCGTGGGAGGTGGCAGCAGGCTCCCAGCTGGCTCCTCCTTGTGAACAGCCTTGGGCCACCTCTAGGCAGGAATGCTGCAGAGAGAGTTCCTGTCCATGCTGCAGAGAGCAGAACATGGCAGTGCCAACCACCAGGCCCCGGCTGCGCAATGCTGAAATGACTCACACAGTAACAATTACTAAAGACACAGGGATTCTTTCCTTTGGCCAAAAACTCTTGCTCCTTCCTGGGAGTAAGATGCCCATGTTACTGTGAGAATAACTAAAATCTATTTTAATCTAAATATTTAAAAGTTGTTGACCAGGGCAGTCAATGGTCAGAGCCATCACACCAGGTTTCCTCTGAGGGGGGTATTAAAAAGCTTTAAGGAAGCTTCCATTTCCGATACCAGGAAGAAGCCAGGCCCTGCTGGGGGTGGGTGGGGTGTGATGAAGTGAACAGGAGGCCCATGGAGGGAGCCTGGTTCATCCTGAGCTATTTGGATCTGGGACTAAAGCAAACTTCATGTCAAGTCTCATTTTCTTCCTCAATAGACTGTTCCTAAGTGTTTTGGTTTCCTGAATCGAGGATTTACTGGATGAACAGTGACCTCGTGGGAGAAAAGTGAGCGTTGAAAACAGCTAGAAAAGAAGGCCTTCGATTAAGTCCTGGGTCAGAGGTTGGGAGTTGCAGCGCGAGACTGGGCCTCTCCCCAGGAAGGCGGTCTTCCATTCTCACTCCCACGACAGCTGATTATGGGATGGTCTGGCCCCGTGAACAGTGTGGGGACATGAATCCTCCCAGCATCCGCACTTCTTACTAACACTGACCCAATTTGAGGAGAGGGCTTAAGTGCATTGTGTTGATTCGGGTTCTCTTCCTGACCCTGCTATGGTCAGGTGAGCCCAATGAGGGTCAGGTGACTTTGCTCGTGAGTGCATTAGGGACTTGAACCCCCATGGAAAAAAGGACACTTTTAAAACTGTGACTTAAAACAACAACTATTTATCTCATTCGTGATTCCATGTACCAGCAGTTTGGGCTGGGATCATGGGGCAGGCCATGCTTAGCTCCTTTGGGTAGGCTCCCTCACACATCTGCGATCAGCTGCTGGGTTTGCTGGAGGCTGGTTGGTTGAAAAAGTTTCAGTGGGAAGGCTCATCTCAGATCCATGTGGCCTCCCATCCTCCACCAGGCAAATCCAGACTTTATTATGGGATGGTGGTGGCAGGGTCCCAAGAGAGCAGATAGAAGTGTGCAAAGACTTGCAGCATAACGTCACCATCTCTGCATTCCATTATTCAAACCAAACCACAAGGTCAAGAAATAGATTCTACCTCTTAATGGGAGACACAGCGAGGAATTGTGGCAATTTTTGCAATTGGCCACAGGTGCCCTCTATGCTTTTGCTAGCTTTAAGGATTTGCTTGTAGCCTTTTGAAGTCCATAAAATCATTCATGAAAGGGAAATCTGAGAAGAGCCCCGGTGTTTGAGAGATTATAAGGATTCCTTTTTAATGTCAAAAATTTCCCAAGCTCCATAGAATAGTTCATGGATGTTTTACAATCCAGTGTTTGAAACATTACTTAATTACCAAGTTGCTGTAAAGTGGAGAACATTTTGAAATAAATTTGTGTCTTTTTTTTTTTGGTGTGTGTGGTACTAGGGATGGAACCCAGGGACATTCTACCTCAGAGCTACACCACCCCCATTTTATTTTTTATTTGAAACAGGGTCTCACTAAGTTGTGGAGGGTCTTGCTAAGTTTCTGAGGTTGGCAACAAACCTGTGCTCGTCCTGTCTCAGCCTCCCAAGTACTGGGATTACCGGCATGTGCTACCACGCCCAGTTTGTATCTATTAATCCTAGCAGCATCAATATGCATTAGAAATAGCTTAAAGTTCAGATGAAATAAGATATATCAAAACTATAGTCACTGCTTGATGTGCAAACAGCCTCCTGGGCTCCTTGTAGTGACTCTGAGGTATGATAAAGACCCAGGCCCCCTGGCTCAGGGACCACCGTTCCAGGCCAAATGAAGAACTGGCTGAATGCTGCTGGATTCTGCACATCCCTCCTTCCTCTGCCTCTAGGCACTGCAGTTACATGTGCTACAAACTACCCTACTCCCTCAACTCCCAAACCATATGTCATTGAAAGTCCACCACAAGAAGTCACATCCCATGTTTATGATTTCCAGGGTGAAAATGCAATTCTTGGGGAGACTGGGGACACTGTGTATGGCTACCACTGGTGGCTTCCTCTGCAGCAAGAAAAAGGAGCAGGTGGGAGCAGACTGGCTCCGCCATTGTACAGTGAAGGGATGGTGGAAGTTCTTCCCAATCCTCTGGACTTCTGGTTTCTTCTCAAAGAAAGTAAGAGTTTAAAAGGCCCTTTTAGGAAGGTCCAGAGTTAAACAGGTGACAAAGGAGAAGGGGGGTCCAAATAAGAATCAGCTCACATTCATTCTCTCTCATCTTTGTGTTTGTTCATATTTCCCCGCCATCCCTCTGTGCCAGGACCTGACCTCCCAGTAATGGTACAGCTTGTCAGTTGGCAAAACCTTGGCCCTGAAAGGCCGGATCTTCCCTGGCTGGTGGATCCCTGCTTTGCATTTGGTATTTTGAGCGGGCTTTATCAATACATGGGGGACCTGTGACTCTAGCCACCCTGTGGTCCCAGCCTCCTTGGACATGCAGGGAGAGGCAGAGGCAGGAGGCCATAAGGAAGGAGTGGGGAGGAGAGCAGGAGACAGCTGGGGGCTTGGCTCGAGGGAATTCGTGTTCCTTCCTAGTTGGGTTTCTTGGAGGTCGGGTTATACTTCTGCCCTTTGATACCATGAGCTAGCTTCCAATGCACCTCCCTTCCGACTTAAACAGTTTGAGTGGAGCTTTTTTATTGGCAATATTGATAGCGTTGATTAACACATATTAATTTGCATATCCCTTTGATATTTGTCTGCGCTGGGCTCTGGCAGATGCAATGGTTGCCATGGACTCTGTCCTCCCAGCTAAAGTCTGGTACAGGAGGCTGACATAGGTAAACAGATAATTATAGGTTAGTGGGAAAAATGTGTCCTGAAAATGTGTGTATGGAAGTCATAGATTAATGAGAAGGGGCCCACATGACAGAAAAGGAGGCGGCATCAAAACTGGGTTTTGAAGGCTCACTAGATGTTCAACAGGAGCAGCAAGACTAAAAATAAGAAGTAAAATGGGATGTTTTGAGGGCTGACAGGTGAGAGAGTATGGTATTGCTATGGTGTAGAGGGAGGTGGGGGGATTCGCTGAGGAGCTGAGGCCACAGGCAGAGCCAGGCTGTAGGGAGCTGCTCAGAGAACCTTTCCAAGCCTGCTCCGTGGCTCTTGGCTGTTGAATTAGGGAGGGAAGGACAGGTGTAATTTCACTTCCCATGTTTTCAGCAAAGGTCTACAATTGAATACTGTTGTCATCTTACCCGAGAGATCATCACCAATTTATTTATATTTATTTATTTATTTATTTATTTATTTATTTATTTATTTTTTTTTTTGCGGTACCGGGGATTGAACGCAGGGGCGTTCTACCTCCGCGCTACGCCCCCGGCCCTATTTTTTATGCTTTATTTTGAAACTGGGTCTCACGAGGTTGCGGAGGGCCTCACTAAGGAGAGAGAGAGACAGAGAGAGAAAGAGAGAGAGAGAGAGAGACAGGGAGAGAGAGAGAGAGAGAGAGAGAGAGAGCTGAGGCTGGCCGTGAACCT
>PVJS01055780.1:0-12553 GCA_004027185.1 Glis glis
GCCCCTGGGTTCAATCTCTAGTACCCTCCCCAAAAAGAACAAAGAGTGCATTAAAGCTATGAAAAGAAAATTTGACATGACTGAACCTAAGAGCTTAGCAATCCATATCGAGGAATAATTTATTTGGAATGCTGCTGTATTTCCTAAGATATCATTGCATAGTTCATCACCAGTCCTGCTATTCTGTTTTGCAGAGATATTATATCAGTATATGACTATAACTGGCAGTATATAATATAGTGAAATATGAAAAAGCTCTCTGTGAAAGGATCAGCTAAATTTGAAGAATGGGCTAGTTTTAATATTAATCATATCCCAACCATTTAAATTTCTGATAGGTTGATTTATGGGAAAGAGTTCATAGTCTTATGAATTCCTTATAAGGAAATCATGACAGTCTCCACAAGGATGAGCTACTCTTGAATTCAGACGATGTAACCATGTACCCGTTATAGCCTCCCTGCTTCATAACTTGCAAGGCTGCAGACACAGCTAAGGCTTTCTGAAGTGGTGAGACATAGTGGTGAAGAAAACATCTATTCATGGAAATAAATCATTACTGGATATTTAAATGGGTTTCCCAGGTATATTAATCTCATCCATTTTTAACATACCTTTGAAACCTGAATGGCCCCATAAATCTAGCTCATACCTGAGTTCCAACTCCTTTTTTCTTAGGTTGACTGGGCTAGTAGACATTGTGGGTTTCATAGGGTCAAGAGACGACGTAATCATGGAGTCACTGTGTCATAAAATTTTTCATGTATGGGAATATTTTTCAGGTTTTTCTTCTTTATGGCTTTTTCTGTTGTTTCTGATTTTTAATCACACCCCCCCTCAGATACGTCTATACTAAGCCATTTTAACTGCAGATTGAAATGTGTCTATTCATTCAAAGTAATTATTGCTTTTCTGGAGCAAACCCCTTAATTAACAGTATTGGCAACAGCTATCATATATCACTATTTAGCAGAAAACTAAATTATTAAAAAACGCAAAAATTGAGAGGTTGCAACAGCAGCAACAACAAAAATATTCTTGTAGGTAGAACTCAAATCTCACCTCTTGACTGCCATTCACTTTCACAGATGGACATACCAGCCAGGCATGGTGGCATACGCCTGTAATCCCAGTACTTGGGAGGCTGAGACAGGAGGATCACAGGTTCACAGTCAGCTTCAGCAACTTAGCGAGTCCCTGTTTCAAAATAAGAATAATAAAATAGGTCTGGGAGTGTAGCTCAGATGTAAAATGCCTCTGGGTTCAATCCCCAGTACCCCCCCCCCACACACAAAGATGGACATACCACAGACTATTCAAAATGGTTGTCACCACATGGGAGAATTGTATGTGATTCTTCTTTCTATGCCTCTATCAAAGTTTCCAAAATTTATTTTTACTGTATTACCTTTATAAGAGGAAAAAAGCAAAAGAATGTGTCCTTAAGACAGTGTCTAATTTCCTTCATTTCCCACTCCCCTGTGTTTGGGTGGGTGTTGATTTAATTTGCAACAAATCATTAAGATGCATACTAGATGATTAGAATTGCCTCAAAGGGAGTAAAATAAATGATAATATAAATATAAAAATTAGAAGCCGGGCATGGTGGCACACGCTTGTAATCCCAGTACTTGGGAGACTGAGACAGGAGGATCGCAGGTTTGCAGCCAGCCTTAGCTACTTTAGTGAGGATCCCCACAACTTATTGAGACCCTGTTTCAAAATAAAGAATAAAAATAGGGCTGGGGATGTGGCTCGGAGGTATAATGCTCCTGGGTTCAATCCCCAGTACTGCAAAAAAAAAAAAAAGAAATTAGAAAATTTCTCCTTTCAACAGAATTGTTATCACAATCAATGTAGAGTTAAAAATACAGATGACTATTATGATTTCTCAAGATTTTATTTTTTATTTGTATTGGTGCATTATAATCATACATCATTAGAAGTTCAGAGTAATATAGACAAACATATACATAGCACTCGGTGAGCCCTCCCCCAGTTCCCACCTCACTCCCTCCCCTTCCCCATGCAAAATGGAAATAAAGCCCACCTTCTCACCCTGGACAAGCATCAACTCAAGCTGAATCAAAGATTTTCATAACAAAATCACGAATAGTTCAAGTTTCAGAAATATTTATATCTTTTATCCTTTGTCTTGCAGTTGAGTAAATCCTATGTCTTGGGCTAGGTTAGTAGGACTTTAAAATATATCCATATCTAACAAACATTTCTGTTTGGAGATAGTCACAACAAATGACTTTGCCTTTTCATCTTGCAAAGTGTAACTTGCTTCATTGGGGAAAAGGGACATGAGAGACAGTATTCATAGAGTTAACAAGCTCATAGCAATAGCAGTTAGCAAGTGGCAAATTGATAGGGACAATGAATTTTTTTCTTAGGAAAGCAGCAAAAGTTTTGGAGTGCTTATCAGAACCTTAACCATGAATACTGCCAAGCCTTTGGTTTTCACTCTCAGTTTACTTTGTATTATATACCATATTTAGCACTCCTATGATTGTATCTCCATGAAAGGAAGATAAAACTCTTTGCAAGTCTTTCTCATGTCTGGTTATCATTCTTTTTTAAATATACTTTTATTGGTTCATTGTAATTATACATCATAGTGAAGTTCAAAGTGATATAAACATACATATACACAGCATTTGGAGTGATACTCTCTGGATCCCACCCCTCCCCCACCCTCCCTGTACATGTGAATGAGATTGCTAGTTTCCATCACCACTATCCATTGTCCATTGACAGTTTTGTCTCTTAATTTATTGTCATTCCCTCCAGTATTACTTTTTCTATAAATCTTGATGTTTGGTATCCATGTGAATGATTCTCAAGTATTCTGACATCTGCACTCCTTGAACTTTTCTCCTCCATGATCTTGTCAACCTTATCTCAGCCATATAGTGTTATGGAAAACCTTAGATGTCATCAACACTAAGTTCTGCTTCCCTGTCTCAAATCCTAAATCCCACTCTTTGAATATCACCTTCTACTTTTAGAGTTCATTCCTTCTAGTCCCCAGACATTTACAGTTTCTTGATTCCACTTAAAGACAGGAGATTCACTGTACCTTAGTTTCCATGCTTTTTCAACCTCTTTCTAACTCCCTCCCACTTCCATGTCCTCACTTCTTTTTTTTTTTTTTTTGCGGTACCGGGAATTGAACCCCAGGGCGTTTTACCTCCGAGCTACACCCCCGGCCCTATTTTTTTATACTTTATTTTGAAGCCGGTTCTCACGAAGTTGTGGAGGGCCTCACTAATTAGCTGAGGCTGGCCACGAACCCGGATCCTCCGGTCTCTGCCTCCCAAGTACTGGGATTACAGGCGTGCACCACCACGCCCGGCCCATGTCCTCACTTCTCTCCCCCAGCCTAGAATGCACATACCACATAATAATCACACCTATATACACCATTAATTCCATTTTCCGTCTCTTCCACAATTATGAATCAGTAGGTAACATGCCAGCCCTAGGTAAGTCCATGTCTGTGCCAACACTGACTAGTTTCACTTTAAATTCAGACTGTCCATGGGCCATCACTGCAGCCCAGTATGCCTTCTACTGAAATGAGTTATTGACTTTGTTTCCTCATCTACACTATAAGGAACATAATAATAATAATAATAATAATAATAATAATAATAATAATGGCGAATTGTGGTGATAGAGTTGGGAGATTAAAATGTGTTATCATATGTAAAGAACCTAAGAGCAGTTTCTCATACCTAGTAAGTGCTTAATTTCTTCTTCTCCCTCCGTACCCTCCCTTCCCTCTTGTCTTCCCTCTTCTTATAGTATTAATGTCATTAGAATTTCTCTAGCCAAATTATTTTTATGTCTAACCTTGTTGATTATTTTATGCCTTCTTCTGAAATCCTTAATGTGTCTTTTTCAGGCTGTTTTGTTGTTGTTGTTGTTGTTCTGCTTTTTCACAGAAAAAAATAGAAAGTAAGAACAAAATTTCCTTATATTCCACCACCATACCTACTCACCCATGTATATCTCTGCCCCCTACTCTGTCTTGCTTTCTGTTTGTATGAATTTTCCTTATTCCTATATGAGGCCATCCTTTCCACTTTTACACTGGATTCAACCCCATATATCTTACTCCATCTGGTTTATCTGTCCTGAAACTGTTTTTTCATTCTCATATATTCATTCATATCATTTCTTCCTCCCTCCCTCCCTCCCTCTTTTTCTCTCTCCTGAAATCATCAAATTTCCTTCTCTACCATATCATCCACACCAGCATACAAATGATCTCTCATTTCAATAAGAAAAAAATCTCCTTTATTATACATCCCTCACCGGTTACCATTCCATTTATGTTTCCCTTTTCACAGCAAACCCCCTGCCCAAGAATTATATTATCTTTGTCTTCATCTCCTCTTCTCCCATTCTCTTTTAAACCTATTGCATTCCGGCTTTTACATATTATTCCACTCCATTACTCTTCTCAAAGTCATCAATTCCCTCCACATTTCCAAATCTAGTGTCCAGTCCTCAGTCCCTTGTCACTTGTCCTAACAATGGTGGTTGATATGGTTCATCACTACTTCTTCCCAAATGCATTTTCTTTACTTGGCTTCCAGGATATCACATTCTCTTAGTTTTCTTCCTGCCTGTTTCTCATCTTCCTCTCCTTTAACCTTTAGTTGGCCCCAGGACACAGTTCTTGAAACTGTTCTCTTTTCTATCTACATTCACCCTGTTGATGTGCCACTCCCATGGCTTCAAATGCTGGTGGCTCCCCAATTTCTGTAGCCTGGACCTCTAACCTAAAGTCCTGAGTCATATTTCTAACTGTTTCCCCAACATCTCCACTTGGATCAATAATTAGCATCTTTTGATTAATGTGTCTCAAACAGAAATATTCATATCCCGTTTCCTAAATATTCTATGTCCACAATTTTCTCCATCTCAACAAATGGTAACCCCATCTTTCTAGTTTCCTAGGCCAACAGCCTTGGAGTTATCCTTGCTTCCTCTTTCTCTAACATCACATACCCAATGCCTCAGCAAATGTTGGCTTTTCCTTCAAAACATCTATACTTCAGAACCACACCAGTTCTCATCACCTTCACTTCTACCTTCTAGGTCCACCCTCTCACATTTGGATTATTCCAAGTGCCTTCTAATTAGTCTCCCTGCTTCCATCCTGACACCTCCTCACTCTGTGCTTCACATAGTTATCCTTTTTAAATGTAAGTCATATCCAGTAAATACATTCTGTGTTCTGAATCCTACAAGGGATTTATCAAAGTCCTTTGTATGGACTGCCAGGCCCTCCACGATGCAGCCCCCTATAAGTCTCTGTGAGCATACCCTCCTAACACTCACAGGCTCCCCACTTCCCACATACTATTCTCTAATCACATTGGTCTTTCCTGCTCTTCCTTCCTCATATCATGACAAGCCTGCTCCTGCTTTGGGGCCTTCACATCAGCTGTTCCTTCTGCCTGAGCTCTTCTTCCCCCATTGCTCACTCCTTTATTGCCTTCAGGTCTCTTTTCAGAGAGCACTTTATCAAAGAGGCTTCCCTGACTACTTAATTTAAAATAGTACTTTGTCACTATCATTTTCCATTTCCTATTATCCATTATTTCTCTATTTTACATGTCCATGATTTATATACCACATGTAAATGGATCAAGTCATATTGAATATGTGGAATATATATTTGTTGGATAAAATGTTTATTTGTACACAATCATCCCTCTGTATCTGTGGGTTCTAAATTCATTAATTCAACCAAACTGCAAATCAAAAATACTAAAAAAATGTATCTCTTCTGAATGTGTACAGATTTTTTACTTGTCATTCTTCCTGAAATAATACAGTATAACAACTATTTATATAGCATTTACATTATAATTAGGCATTATACATAATCTAGAGATGATTTAAAGTATATGGAATGATATGCATAGTTTATGTGCCAATACTATGTCATTGTATATAAGGAACTTGAACATCTAGTTTTGGTATTTGAGCAAGGTCATGGAACCAATTCCCCACAGATAATAAGGGACACTTGTATTGTTTGTGTCTGCACACTAGAATATAAATTATTTGCAGTCAAGGTATGTGTTTTGTTCTGTTTTTTGTTCAATGAATGAATATGCATGTATTTATTTGTATATTATCTTTCTCTACTAGAATGTCAGCTCCTTGAGGGCAGGGTCTTAAGTTTGTTCAATACTCTATCCCCTAGTGACTGGAGCTGTGCCTGGCATATAATAGGTGCTTAATAAGTGTTGGGTGAAATGTTTAATTAGACATTAAAACAACTTCCAAGAGTAATATTTAAAAATCAATTAGTGTGATAAATATCCAAGTGTCATATGAAGAAAATGTATTGATAAACATTGCCTGTGTTTTTAAGATTCATATCTTACTTTACCCCTTGGTATGAAAATGCTGATTTGTCCAAAAACAAATGTAAATATGAAAACCAGAGTCTCTGCCTGCCAAGAGGATTGCCCTATGTGAAGGAGAAACGTCATTCAGCCTAATTTCTATTAAACACACATAGTCTAGCCATTGACTCTTTTCTCAGATTTGTTGCTAGGGAACACTATGAGTATTTTAGGTGTATATTAATCTCCATTAAGAGTTACATAATCAACTTTAATATTTGTTTAATACCCTTTATGATGGTGATGGTGTATGTGTGTTTGTATGTGTGTGTGTGAGTGTGCCACACCTAAAGAACAGTGTTGAGATTTGCTATTTAGGTCACACACTCATATCACCTACAACCCACTTAGAACTAAAATCATAATTATAAAGTGGGTCAGTATTATAAAATATTTTAAAGAGATATAATTACATTTATTTCTTAGATTAATTCAAACTATGCTAATTCATGTTTTAGTAAGGGTCCTGAGATGACCTGATTTAATGAAATTACGTACAATTAGTGTCTCAGTTGTTTTCACATGAGTTTAAGTTGTTTGAGGATTCCAAAAAGTTTGTTGACAGATACTTTTTTTTTGCGGTACCTGGGATTGAACCCAGGGGCATTTTACCTCTGAGCTACACCCCCGGCCCTACTTTTTATACTTTAACTTGAAACCGGGTCTCACGAAGTTGCGGAGGGCCTCACTAAGTATTTGAAGCTGGCCGCGAACCTGGATCCTCCGGTCTCCGCCTCCCAAGTACTGGGATTACAAGCGTGTGCCACCACGCCCGGCTGACAGATACTTTTTATACCTAGGTTTTATTACACAGAAAATTAAAAGACATAAAACATCACCCCAAACTCAGCACCCAGAGATTTTAGTGTCAATTTCCCATATTGCACTCTGTATATACAAATATATGTACTTGATCGTATATTAATATGAGAATTCCACACGGTGGTAGTCCCTCTTTTATCTGAGGTTTCACTTTCTATGGTTCCAGTTACCCTTGGTCAACAGCAGTCTAAAAATATCAGATGGAAAATTCGAGAAATAAGCAATTCTTAAGTTTTAAATAACTTTTATTACAGTATACATTTACAATTCTTCTATTTTATTATTGCTGTTAATCTTTTACTGTGCCTATTTATAAATTAAGATGCATTCTGAGTATGTATGTGTAGGGAAAAGCATATAATTGGGCTCAATATTATCTGTAGTTCCAAGCATCCATGGAACATTCTGAAATATATCCCCCAAGGGCAAGAGGGACTACTTTGTGTGCTATTCTGTAACTTGTTTTTTCCCCTCATACTTTGTGCAGGTGTATCTATGTCAACAAATGTACATCTACATTGTTATTCTAAAAATATGCATTATATTCTGTTGTGTGTATGTACCATAATTTGCTTAGACAGTCCTCTGTTGGTGAATTATTTCCTTTCTTGTCGTTGTTATTATAAAATAATTCTGTGGTAAGTATCCTAATGCATGCAGCTGCTTTATAATTTGATTTGCAAGTAGTTTTAAATTTTCTTCTTCAGTATCATTATTTTGTACTCCTATGTTAAAGGAATTGCTAAAAAAGTTTCACCCCTATTCTCTTTTTAAATTGTCAATTTCAAAGTAGTGAAATTGAATAAATGAGATTTTACTCTGTACTTTGCCCAGGAGCCAAAAGTATACTCAGAGGGAATGAAAGAGCTCATTAACAGATAGAGCTATTTAAGTCAAAGATCAAGTCTGTTGAACATTTTCACTTTAATATACCAATCTGATCTTCTTGACATTTTTGTTATATTTGATGCTGACAATAAAAACTTTGGAATAAGCTATAATTTCTGCATCCATGCATATTCGGGTCTGAAAATGAAAGAAGAAGAGTATGACAAGTTTGCATGTAGAACTTCCCACCCACACATTTCTTTCCTTTCTGATTCTGACACTTCAGCCTTTGAAACAGTTCCCATGAGCAATACTGAGATTCAGACTATTTAGACCTAAAGGAAAAAAAAAAAACACAAGATCTTCTACTGCTTATATCTAGCACCTGGAAACATCTTTGAAAAAGTGCTGAAATGTAAATCATGCTGTTGTTTGTTATGCACACAGGAGAAATCCTAAAGTATTTTTGGGAGGAGGAGGAGAAGGAATTTAGGGATAGGGATAATAAGGACAGGGATGAAGGGAAGGAGCCCCAATTCACATTATTAAAGTGACCTGTTTCTAGTTTATTCCTTTCAACTTACATGTAAGTTGTATGCCATTTTCCTGCAAAAAGTATCACATTTTATTTTCAACTTTTAGAAGAAGCCAGGCAAGACAGGAAGAGAAAGAGAGTCCTTGTTGAAAAACATCTAGGCTTAGCATCAGGTGAAGGGGTTATTAGTCGATCCTTGTAATAATCCCTTGTTTTGTTCCATGTAGAGCCAGCTTAAGCCCATAGGAGTACATTTTTTTTAGTTTTCCAAAACTCACTACAATAGCTATAAAATTTTCCATCTTTTATCAAAGGATATAAATATTATCCAGGGCCTTAGGTCAACCACTGTCTCCCTAAAGAAGGGCTCTACTTTTTAGAGCTAAGATTTCTTTCTATAGATTCTATTCCTTCCCAAAGCCATGTGGACTTAAAGACACCATTATCCTTTTCCCTGCACTTCACTATCTCCTGGTCTCTTGGCTTTTCCCCACTTCATACACATCATTTTAGGACTCCCCAACCTAAAAAGTTTTTCCTGGAACTCTGTTCTCTACTCCGACCATTTACCTCTCTCTTTCCCTTGACAGGCAAAAGCTAACTTTACCATTGCTTTCTTCAGTTTCCATCTATTTCTTAATTCCTAAACCTTTTTTATTTATCTTCTGCCCTCATCACCATCTTTAAAGTCCTCTTGCTAAGATCACCAGAAACAGCCAAATAAAATCCATTTTTCACTTAGGTCCTTACCTTACTTCTCCTCCTTGCAGCATTGGACCTGGTTGAGCACATCCTCTTCACTGAAACTAACTCTTGTCTTTCAGAAAACTGCTTTCTCTGTGTTCCGTGCCAACACTATTTTCCTCTTGATTTTTCTTCTTCCTTTATCTTTTCTTAAATATTTGATGTCTTCCCTACCCCGTTTCCAGCCTCAGTATTTGTCTTCTATTCTTCTTGAAGTCTCTAGATTATTAAATCTAATCTTGTGGCTTCAGTGGCCATCCATATGCAGATAACTTCCTTCCTGGGAGCCAGACCTGTATATCCAACTGGCTACTAAACATCAGCCTATCACCAATGGTTCTTCTAACTCAAAATAGGTAAACAGAGCCATTGTTTCTATCTTTGCAATAGAACAAAATAACCCTCCTGCCTACCCTTTGGCAACAACCTTTTGATGTCTGGAGTTAAGCAGGCTCCAGTATCACTAATAAATGATGCATAATATTTGCTTTCAAAATGCTTGCAGTAGTTAAGAGGGAAGGCTCTGCTGGATTACATGGGTTTGAAAGCTAGTTCAAATTCTTGTAAGCTTTATGATTTGTGACAAAGGAGATAATCCGTCTGTCCTTTAGTTTCCTCATCTATAAAATGGGGGAAATAATAGTATAGACCTGGTGGGAATCTTAAGAGGATTCAAGGGGGATGATACATGCACAGCATTTTACAGTGTTAAGCATAAGTTAATAAATGTTTCATATCATTTGCTGTTGCAGTCCTTATAATGACATGCTGACTTTAGGCCAATAGGAAGCTGCCTGTAATGAATGAAAGACTATGGGGATATTACCATGTATTAAATTGTCATATTTTGGTTTTTTAAAGACTGAATTATTAAGATTCATATAAAGCCCAAAAGTACAGTTATTTACAGGGGCAAAGTGGTCCACAAGTCCATAGTCTACGCTCATCAACCAGTATTCATCACTGAAGCAAGACAATACAAAAGGAAAAGGTCACCCAAGGACCAAAGAGATATCCATTTCCCAAGTAGAATCACAACTGAAGAGTGAATTTGGAGTGGAATGTTGAATTCGCTGCTGTTGGGAGACCCTGGTCTGCACTCTATCTGTATGCTTACTGAAGGGAGCGCAGGGCAGGGTTTCCCATACAGAGGGCACAGGCTACCACTGCATGGCAAAACCATTTCAACTGGAACCTACCCCACCAATCCAATGCTTCATGAAAATTCAACTGATCTGCTCATAAGAAGAAGCTCAACCTTGATAAGGCTCTTCAGTTAGTTACTGAAATATCCTTGTAACTCTCTTATGATCTTAAGTTGAACAACAATTATAAGTTTCAAATTAAGCCTCTCTCTCTTTCTCAACACTCATGTTTGTTTTCTGTTTATCAATATAATAAATGTCCTTGTAGAAAAATTGAAAAATATAAAAAGATATTCACAAATGATCCTCCTAACTAGAGAGCACCAATGTTAGTATTTTATTATAGATCCTTAGTGTGGGTGGTGCTTGCGCTCTCTCATTCTCCAAATATATATATTTGGAATCTATCCACACATACAGTGTTTGAAAACTGCTTTATTCTCATTATCATATCACCTCATATATTAATATTCTTCTAAATCAATATATTTTCGTGGCACTGGGGATTAAACCCAGGGGCATTCTACCTCTGAGCTGTACCCCCAGCCCTATTTTATTTTTTATTTTGAAACAGGATCTCGTTAGGTTGATGAGAGTCTCACTACTTGCTGAAGCTATCCTCAACCCTGTGATCCTCCTGTCTCAGCCTCCCAAGTACTAGGATTACAGACATGTGCCACCACGCCTGACTCTAAATCAATATTTTAATAGCTGCATATAATCTATTCATGTTGTTTTCTATTTATTTTGTCTTGTTTTATTTTTGTGATCAGGAAACTATTTACATATAAATATGTACAATTTCCATGTCTAGGTGAAGAACTTGAATTTCTGAAAAAGTTAGGAAACTAAATACCTTTTTGCTTACAAGTTATATATGTTTTTGCATCCTCTTCATATATAATAGCAGTAATTTACATATGTTTAACACTTTATAAGATTTGTAGTATTTCCACATTTATTTCCTCATTTGATTACTGCAACCACATTGTGAGATAGACAGGGAAGGGTTTATTATAGTGTCCTTAGAGATGAGCAGACCAATGTTCAGGAAGTTGATGTGATTTTCCAAAGGACACACAGTCTTCTGACTTCAAAGCCATACTCTTTCCAGCATATTTTGCTGTGTCTCAACTTCTGTACTTTACACTTCTTTTCTAATACCTCTTATCCAAATATTCTCTTATAGAATATTTTTCAGATCATACCTTAGGAGAATGTAGCATTCTTAGCAATTTCCTCATTAGCAAAAAACTGAATATGGCTAGATTCTAACAATAAAAATACATTTAACCTTTCAGAAATGCAAATGTGCTATGTATTATACTAGAAAAATTACTTAGATTGGCCGGGCGTGGTGGCGCACGCTTGTAATCCCAGTACTTTGGGAGGCAGAGACCGGAGGATCCGGGTTCACGGCCAGCCTCAGCTCTCTCACTCTCTCTCTCCCTGTCTCTCTCTCTCTCTCTCTCTCTCTCTCTCTCTCTCTCCTTAGTGAGGCCCTCCGCAACTTTGTGAGACCCGGTTTCAAAATAAAGAATAAAAAATAGGGCCGGGGGCGTAGCACGGAGGTAGAACGCCCCTGCGTTCAATCCTCAGTACTGCAAAAAAAAGAAAGAAAAATTACTTAGATATTAGATCCTTATTGATGATATTTATGAGGTAATGTATCAATCCAGGCTTTTCTTGGGAAGAAGGAAATCCATTACTTGTCTTGAACAGTCTAGAGATCATAGATTGCCATCATATTTTGAAAATTTTGATTTCAAAATGTGGATAGTTTAAGAAATATAGTGGACACACCAGCATGATAGGCCCAAGACTCTCTTTTAAACATTTGAAAGATAAGATGAGTGGTAAAATAGCAAGACAGTGGGAATGGGGCCCCTTCTCTGCTAATAACATGGGAAATGGATGGTCATGTGTCTTCCTGACCCATATCAGCTCAAATCTATTTGATGGCATTATTGCTCCTCTCTTTCCATCCTCTTCATAGAAGATTGCCATCCTTTTTTCTTTTAAAATAGTACCATATGCTGCCC
>PVJS01055781.1:0-12552 GCA_004027185.1 Glis glis
AGTAGTTATAGTTACTGTTTTTTTTTGGGGGGGGGGCGGTACTGGGGATTGAACCCAGGGGCCTTCTCCCTCCGAGCTATATCCCCAGCCCTATTTTTTATTCTTAATTTTGAAACAGGGTCTCACTAAGTTGTGGAGGGCCTCACTAAGTAGCTGAGGCTGGCCGCGAACCTGGATCCTCCAGTCTCAGCCTCCCAAGTACTGGGATTACAAGCGTGCGCCACCACGCCCGGCTAGTTACTGGTTTATAATTTCCCTCTTCCAATTTGGAATGGAAATAAAGTTCCTAAAATGTTCCAAATATATTTCTAATGAACAAACATCCAGAAAGAAATTCTGTGTGTGAAGAGAAGGTAAGAGTCATTATTTATACCATTTCTTATTATCAATATCTAGTCTTGTGACCCATAAAGTACTGATAATAATTTATTGTACCTCAAATATTCAGATTCCATCCCAACAGAAGTATATTTACTTTAAGAATAATAACTACATGGCAATTATACCCTAATAATAAATAATATAAATGCATCCTGGGAAGATTTACTTATTGAAAATATTCATATGATCTCAAAATTGGCATTGTTAAAGAAGTGAATTCTGGGCCGGGCGTGGTGGCGCACGCTTGTAATCCCAGTACTTGGGAGGCGGAGACCGGAGGATCCAGGTTCGCAGCCAGCCTCAGCTACTTAGTGAGGCCCTCTGCAACTTCGTGAGACCCTGTTTCAAAATAAAGAATAAATAATAGGGCCAGGGGTGTAGCTCGGAGGTAGAATCCCCCTGAAGGAATACACACTAGGAATAGCAATACACATCACTTCTTAGAATGCTCATAACCTTCAAGGGCTAAGTCTATTTCTAGAAGCCTAAACCAAGACAATTATAAGAAATAAAGGTAAATATTAATGAGTATTTTAATTTAATTTATTTATTTATTTATTTTTGTGGTACTGGGGATTGAACCAGGGGCATTCTATTTCTGAGCCACACCCCCAGTCTTTTTTATTTTTTGTTTGAAATGGGGTCTTGCTAGGTTGCTGAGAATCCCATTACATTTAGCTGAGGCTGGTCTCACATTTGTGATCCTCATGTCTCAACCTCCCAAATACTGGGATTACAGGTGTGCCCCACCATGCCTGGCTTAATAAGTATTTTAAATGAAATACTAAAAACAATCTAAATGTCAAGTGGGAATAAGCAAATAATTCCAGGACACCCATATGGTAGAGAAATTTGCAGCCATGAGAAGTTATTTCTGAAAAATATTTAATGATATGGAATCCTGTTCATGATATAAAGCTATGTGAAAAAGTTGGATAGAAATGAAACTTGTGTATAAATACCTAGTACATACACATATCTAAATTTTAGGAAAAGAAGAATGAAAGCAAATTTACCTACTTGTTAACAGTAATTATTTCTAGGTGCTGAGATTATATGTCATTTAAATTTTTTCTTCATATTTTTTATATTTAGCAGTTTTTCTACAATGACCATTCCTATCATTATTATTTATATTTAAAAATATATTTTACTTAAATATGTAGAAATATAACTTAGAAACTTAAGAAGGCATTATTCTACTTCAATAGCTGATATAACAAATATATAAAGAAACATATTATTTGGTAATAAGTATTAACAAATATAATTTTTTTTTGCGGTACTGGGGGTTGAACCCAGGGGCGTTCTACCTCCGTGCTACACCCCCGGCCCTATTTTTTATACTTTATTTTGAAACCAGGTCTAACGAAGTTGCGGAGGGCCTCACTAGGTAGAGAGAGAGAGAGACAGGGAGACAGAGAGAGACAGGGAGAGAGAGAGAGACAGGGAGAGAGAGGGAGACAGGGAAAGAGAGAGAGAGCGAGCTGAGGCTGGCCGCGAACCTGGATCCTCCAGTCTCCGCCTCCCAAAGTACTGGGATTACAAGCGTGCGCCACCACGCCCAGCAACAAATATCATTTTGACATTCAGTACAGGAAAGATTAACAAAATTCTTCTATCTTCACCTAGATATACAGACATAAATTTTATTTTAAATTTAAATAAAGTGTCTACATTTAATTCAAATCTTTTAAAACTTTAGCCCACCTCATTGCATTTCCCCCACCCCCAGTGGTGCCTCCTACACCCAAGGCCTTGTGTGTGCCCTGCAAGCCACTCACTGCCAGCTTTCCCTGGCGACTTTCCGGCCTTGACCTAACCAAAATGCTTCAACTCCTACCGTCTGTATTTCAACGATTCAAGAAGCGTACTTTGTATGTTCTATCCTGGCTGAGTCTTGAAACGTATAGTCTCAGAGTCAATGAAATTGTCAGGTAGATATCTGTCCACCCACAGCTTGTCTCCAGCCCTGGTAACCTATTTCTATTTACAGAGTGGGTGTCTCTGCATGCATAGCTCAGTCTTAAAATTCAATAAGTATTAAGTAGAACTCATCTTTTCCCTTCAGTTTTTAAAGCATTATCACCCAAATCAACATTCTGAGCTAAGACTGCTGATATCATCCTCAACTATCCATCCCTGTATCTATTATCCCAATAAGTCACAGTAATTTTTCCTCAAAATAGCTTTGTTTGTTTCCCCTTAAATTTAATTGTTAAATTATTTTCGTATTATTATATGCATATGAATAATCAATAATTATAAAGGCATAGAGTAAAAAAAAAAAAACCCTCCAAACACTGTCCCTTCAAAGGTAACCTCTATTATTATTTTTTTGTGTACCCTACCCTGGTTAATACAGACTTAAGCACATACCAGAATACTTCGATAATAGTTTGCCAAGGCTATTAAAACAAAGTACCGGAGTCTAGGTGGTTTAAGCAACAGAGCCTCATTGCCTCCGCGTTCTGGAAGCTGTGAAGTCTAGGACTACGTGGCTGGCAGCGTGGGCTCCTTCCTAGGGCCCTGGAGAAAGGCCGTGGCTCACCTGCCCATCTTCTCCCACGCTCCATGCCTCCCGCTGTATGCCCACGTCCACGCTTCCCCTTCTCATCGGATACCAGTCAAACAGGACTAGGGTCCGCCACAGTGGACCACCACAAAGCCTCCATCTCCAAACATGTTCACATGCTGAGGTTCTTGTTACTGGGACTCCAACATATGAATGGGGGGGCACATAATTGAACTCATAACCATTTCTTTTACACAAACAATAACATAAGTAGTGCGTATGGTACTTGGGGAGAATTCTTGCTCCAGCCTTGCTTACCCGGCTCCACCCCCATTCTTTCCTATGATTTGTTGTTGTAAACTTTTAATAGAACATCCTGCCATCAACTTCTCCCTCTGTAAGTCCATCCTCTAATCTGTGTTAAAGTTATCTTCCTAGAAAGCAAACCTAGTGGTCACTTCCCCGTTTGAAGATCTCCACTTGTCCATCACTGGTCTCAGAATAGCATGTGAACTCATTCTCAAGCATGACTGTGAGCCTTCAAAATACCACACAAACTTCTTTCTTCCTTTGTGCATCTGAAATTCTAGCCAAACTGAAATATCAACATGACTCCCCACCACGCCAAGCCTCCAATACCACCCTTCAGAAGTCCTTCCCATCTCCTCACTGGATGCTCATCCTTCATCTCTCTTGCTTTTGTGGTTCTTTCCCTGGTCTTCTCGGATACCAGTTGCTTCCTTCTTTGGAAATCCATACAGTGTATATCTTTTGTTTATTTGTTTGTTTGAGGTACTGAGGATTGAATGCAGGGGCTTTCTACCTCCGAGCTACACCCCCAGACCTATTTTTAATTCTTTATTTTGAAACAGGGTCTCACTAAGTTGCAGAGGGCCTCACTAAGTAGCTGAAGCTGGTCTCGAACCTGCAATTCTCCTGTCTCAGCCTCCCAAGTACTGGGATTACAAGCCTGCGCCACCACACCTGGCCTCACAGAGTATATATCTTTGTATAGCATTTAATCATTACTTATTATCCTATTTTTACTTTTTTTCTCCCAAAGTGAGGAGAGAGATCTGGGAAAGCAGCAACTGTAGACTATTGACTTTTATATCCTCACTACCGCTATAGATAAAGGCAAATAGTATATGTCTGGCATATAACAAACTATGGGACATCGTTTAATGCATGATATAAAAGATAGAGCCCCTTCCCTTCTATCCATCTCACGTTCAGGCATGACGTGGCGCTAAGACGAGAGAATGGTTTATCTTACACGAATGGCATAGGGATTCTGGTTTTAGCTTAGGGGAGTTGAACCAGGGGCTTAAGATTTTGCAAAAAGAAATCTCCATTTTTTTAAATAAAAGTACTAAATAAGATGAAGGAACTAGCGTGTTGTGTTCTTCTCTATATTGTCACGTTCTCTGTGATTGTCTCCAAGTGGGTAGAGAGGGTCCAACAGGTGGTCTGTGGATCATGGAGAGACTCTTTGGAGTCACAAAGCACCCCAGGCTTTTAAAAAGGCAAAAATAATAAGTTATCTGGGTCCTGGGAAATGCCCACAGGCCTATAGGAGCCTCAGGACACGGCTACGCCAGCTCAGAGAGCTACAGTGTCACCAGGTAATGTCATCTTATGGGACGCCATCTTATACCTGGCTGACGGTTGACCAAAACATTACGTAGCGCACACCTGTACTTCGCAGGACGGGCCTTCTGCTTCCCTGGCTCAGCATATATTCGCAGAGCTGCTCTCCTGTGCTCACAAGAGTCTAAGCACTGGGGACACCCTGCCCTCGGGAGCTCACGTTTCAATGGAAGGTATAATAAATAAAACAGTGCTCTCCGATCCAGCCAGAGCAGCTTAAGAACCAGATCCTCCGAGGGCCTTCCGGGAGCACTGCAATCACAGACGCCTCGATGCCTGTCATATCACCCAATGTTTCTATGGCTCATGGTACTGATTTTGTGGTGCTGGGGATTGAACCTGGGACCTAGCACATGCTAGGCAAGTGCTCTACCAATGAGCTATATGCTCAGTCTCTTTTTCTTCTTTTATTTTTGAGACAGGGCCTCGCCAAGTTGCCCAGGCTGACCTCAAACTTGCAATCCTCCTGCCTTGGCCTCACCAGCTGTGCACCATCATCCCCAGCTTGATAGATTTACTTGTGGTGTCTCCCAGTAGAGTATACCCTATGGTAACAGTACGCTAATTTGTTTTATTTAACACTGCATCATTAGCATTTAAGGAATGATGTCTAGCACATATCGGACACCTCCTAACCATGTGCTGAATGAAAAAAAACAAACTTAAGATCAGATAGAAGTCCTTAATCAGCTGATACTTCACAATTCTATGTACAGGATAGCTCTTAGCAGGATTACTTAAACTAATGATGATCTCAAACATGATGAAATATTTTTTTAAAAATACATAAAATCTAATATTACCCCAATATTGCTGTATTTGACTCATTTCTGAAATTGACATACAGCTTGAAATCAAATCATTAAGATCAAAGAAAACCATTGGAAGCTATTGTCAAAATCAAGAAAAGGTAAAAATAAATTCATTCAAGAAAGGAAAAAGTCCTAAAATTTTAGGGCTAGGAGTAAATTATAGATTATCTTTCTTGTCTCTCTCTTTCAAAAATGAAAATTGCCAAAAATTTAGTTCCTCATTTCAAAGCAATAATATTTGCCATGATGTTTCAAATTCTTATTATTGGTGTTTCTTGGCCTATTAGCATTACAGTTTGGAGAGAACTTTACTTGGTTTAAAGTTTTATGGAATGCTATTGCTTTCAATTAGGGTGCTACCTAAAGCATCTAAACACTCGTGTTACCTTTAAAAATCCTGTGTGATGTGACACCCCATAAGTGTGTGCCATCTCTACGTATCAGTTAAATAGATTTAATAAAACATATTCTGCATGATGAAGGGCTGCCACTGGACTGTCCGTCCCAGGAGGGCAGGGGTCTGTTCAATGTTCTTAGTGCCGCCATATGTACGGAACTAGCACATGGCGAGGCAGAGAGCAGTATGTTTTTGTTGAATAAACTGAAAATATAATGAATAAAAACAAACTTAAATTATTCTACAGTCACAACTAAAACGCCTTCCAGTGACACTCATCCATTAAGAGAGAAAAGACAGGCCCCTCATCCAAAGGAGTAAATGGAAATTACATTATTCCAGTTCTTCAAAGGGGTATCTGTTAGGTGACCCACCTTATAAACATGTAGGAATTAACCTTTTTCATGAAGAAAAATTTTTAAACAAACTTTGATAAAATTTGACTGCATCTTCTTTACTGTAATGTGGATATCCTTTAGAAGTCGGAATCAATTTAAATAGGAATATTATGTGCCTGACTATAAATTCATTGATATCTTCTTGTATACCGTTAGTAGTATAAATATATGTACCTTTTCTGTACATTTATAATTTCTAGTGTTGTGGTCTATGCATAAACATCCTACCAGGGGCTCTCGACTTGGCTCTAAGCACGTCTCCCATAGAAAGCTCTCAATTTTAAGGTGGCTGCCGTTAGAGTGAAATGAAACACCTATCGAGCAACGTGGTCCCTGCTGCTGGTGCCCACAGCTGATGCTTCCTTTCTGGGAGACTGTGTGTGTGATGTGCTCATCCTAATCTCTACAGTGAAACCCAAGGTCACTCTTGTTAACACGTGTGTGTGTGTGTGTGGGTGTGTGTGTGTGTGTATGTGTGTGTGTGATGCTGCAGATTGAACCCAGAGGCATTCTACCTCTGAGCTATACCCTCAGCCCTATTTTTATTTTTTTATTTTGAAACAGGGTCTCACCAAGTTTCTGGGGGCTTCATTAAGTTGCTGAGGCTGGTCTCAAACCTGTGATTTTCCTGTCTCAGCCTCCCAAGTACTGGGATTATAGGTGTGCGCCACCATGCCCAGTCAACTGTTTTTAAATGTATGATTTTTTAAAATATCTTACAGTACTGTAATTTTTTTTACTATCAATGGTAATTGCGATTTTAGGAGCTTTTTCTAAGATAATTCTGTCCACTTATTTATTATCCTTGAAATATAAAAACATTTTTAATACCACATAACATCTGTTGTCTTTGGAACGTGGTCAGGAACTGTCACCTTAGAACACGACATTTTTCATTTGTCAGTCATTTTTCAAATACGGATGGGGCTCAAGCTTGGGTTTGATGCAGAGGGAGCATTATGTGTGCAAGGGACAGGCCTCAGTGCACAACAACCCAGGGGAGGTCAGAGGGGCTCCTCCTCCAGACCCCAAATGTCTGCAGGTGCTTCCAAGTTCTACAGGACTTCAGACACCTCCCAGTCCAATTGACTAAACAGGGATGGGTCTCCACGCAGCACGTGAAAACACCGGCGATACCCCGGCTACAGCAAAAGAATGTGGTTTGGGAAAAACTAATCTGAGTCTCAATGTTTTCATATATAAAATCAGAAGAAAATGACTTTGTTACAATAACTGTGCAAGGAAGAGGCTTACAAAGTGCCTGTAGAAAACATGTTTATGAAGTGATAAGCGATAACGTAATCCACAACTTTTCTTAGACGAGCAGATGGGGAAATAAACCGAAGGAAATAACCTCACTTCCACAAGTCCTTGGAAGAATCAGGGCCACGTGACACCAGCGGCCTGGGCTATGCTACGCTTCTCTAGACAACGTTAGCATCAAATGGGAAAGGCTCAGGTGAACCGCACTGCTGCAGGACATTATCGCAAGCTCTGGACTCCATGTCTACAACACAGCAAGGAATGTCTTTATAACTATTTTAATTTAAGCATCTTCACACTGCTCAAACAAATGAGTATTTTTTAAATGAATGAATACATCTCTTTTGGCGGTACTGGGTATTGAACCCAGGGGCATTCTACCTCCAAGCGACACCCCCAGCCCTATTTTTTATTCTTTCTTTTGAAGCAGGGTCTCACTAAGTTGTGGAGGGCCTCACTAAGTAGCTGAGGCTGGCCGTGAACATGCAATCCTCCTGTCTCAACCTCCTAAGTACTGGGATTACAAAAATATATTCATGCCACCATGCCCGGCATGAATATATTTTTAAATGAGAAAATATTTTGAGGACAGCATTTTTCTTTTCAAAGCTAAAACCCAGATTAAATATATGAGGTCGGGCATGGTGGAGCGCACCTATAATGCAATACAGGAGAATCCCAGTCTCAGAAACTTAGTGAGACCCTCAGAAACTTAGCAAGACCCTGTTGCAAAGTGTAAGAAATTTTAAATTAGGGCTGGGGTGTAGCTTAGAGGTAGAATGCCCCTGGGTTTGATCCCTGGTACCCAAATCAATAAGTACATATATGAGTATTTCATAACATGCTTAAAACATGTATTGTTGAGGCCCTGCTTTGTACTTAATAAGTAGGAAGTCTATAAACTTGCTGATAGGTGAATAGATACAGATCAGTTGAGATTCAGGTGCGGGCGGCCCTGCCCTCTCATCTCTAGCTGGGGTACACACGGGCAGGAGGAGGGCACTGGAGCCCAGAGTAGGAGCTGATCACTGGTATACAGGAAATGCAGCCTCTTTTTACTTTTATAGACATCGCCAAACTTCTATTTTATGCGCCAGAGTCTTTCTTTAGTCCTTAAGAAGTTTTTGCAAAAAATGAAAACATTCTCATAAGCAGCTCCCAAGGAGCTATAAAACTAGCCGAGGAGATTAAAAACATAAATGCTTATTTAGAAGCAAAAGACTACATGTTGTGCACCTTCCTTATGGCTGACTCTTAGCATGAAAAACCCCCAGATCCAAGAGTACTCTAACAGAAAAACCAACACTTCCAACCCCCGTGTAAAAAAGCGCAGAAATGTACGATTTAGATTCATGTGTACATGTAACCGTCGCAGGTGACTGTTAGCAATCTCTGGGATTGTTCAATAGTTACTGGATTTTAAAAGATGGGTTTAGAGCCACTTTCCCAGGGATACAAACCCTTACGTCTGTCATTTGACGTTTCATGCTTTAAGTTAACAAAACCCTCAAGTCCCTTCCTAGATTTTTACCTGGGATCTGATTCCTTTTACGAGCCTGCTCATTTTCAAATCACCTACGGTTAAACAGCATTCTCTCTTTCAAGGCACGTGCTGAATCTGTGCATCAACATTTTACAAGTCATCTCAGAGACCGACCGCTCTAATCTGCCCGTGACGTCTGCATCGCGTGCGTCTTTCATTCATTACCGCTGAATGGATTATTTACTTATGAATCCATTATTGGCCGTTCTGGAGCTGCTCAGTGTTTGCCTGTAGGTCGCACCTTCTAGAAAGAACACATGACGGCCCTTGTAAGGAGCCGATTTTTTTTATTATCTCAAATGCAGCTGGAGTTTTCTTAACATTAGATATAACACTTTGTGGGCCTAATTAGTGCACGGTGACCAGGGACAGAAGGGCCCCCAGGGATACTAAGAGAAACAAACCAGGCGTTTAAACATTTCCCCAGATGACGCAGGAAAGAATGGGTTTTGGACCCAGACTTCCTGTGTGACCTGGCCAGAGAGCCGGTCCAGCACCGCCTGCCTCTCCGCCCTTCCAGGACAGCAACAGAGAGAAGCCCGCATGCGCAGACTTGTGTTATAATTCTACAATAAATATTAAGCCAACAAAATACAAATTTTGCAGTTGCTTTGTTGAAAAGCAAATGATCTGCTTAAAGCTGCCTCAGATGCTGTCCTCAGGGGCGTGCAATGTGAGGACCTCCAGGGGCTGAAGTCAGGCTGGGGACGGATGGCCTCCAGTGGGCTGGGAGGTCGGCTACCTGGGACCCTGTGTGACCAGTGGACCACCTGCAGCTCAGTCCCTGTTCCCCGTGTCAATAGCCACGGGCCGCAAAAGGGCCACTTGCCCCTCACACCCCCTTACGAGATCTTCTGCCACACAGAGGGGCGGAAGACTGTGACCCTGCTAGTTACCCAATGTGGCTGATTAGAAGGAAGGGATCAACAACTCCTTCACGCAGCTCATCAGTGGACAGCATATCCGGACTGTTGCTGTCGGCAGAGCTTTTGAGTCAAACTGCTTTGTGTTGCACAACGGGCATCCGTGTCCGTGTCTGTGTTTGTTAGAAGATTGTTTCTAACATCCCTTTGAAACCCAATTACTTCATCTTTCTAAAGGAACAGGGCATGTAATGGTAGAAATTCTATCGGGCAAAACTATCTAATGTGAAAAACTAATTGTATGCTCTTAGAAGTTAATAACCTTTACTAACATTGTATCTTGAAAAATGAGATTGACTTCAAGTGTGTATGAAAGCTACTTATTGATAGTTAAAACTATCCAAATCAAATGATGGTTATTCCTTCTATTAAAAAAAAAAATTAAGCCAGGTGTGATAGCGCATGCTTATAATCCCAGTACTTGGGAGGCTGAGACCAGAGGATCTGGGTTTGTGGCCAGCCTCAGCTACTTAGTGAGACCCTGTTTCAAAATAAAGAATAAAAATAAGGCTGCAGGTATAGCCCAGAGGTAGAATGCCTCTGGGTTCAATCCCCAGTACCACCAAAAAAAGTTTATTATTTTTATTTTTGAATATTAATAGTGAGAAATATTTCTGTAAACGTTTCTAAGCTGTGATTCTAATATTTGTCCAAATGCCCTGAAAATAATTCTCTTGTGGCAACTTATGACTAGCACTTAAGAATTGAGCTCAGTCCTCTTTGGCTATATTCTTAAATATTCAAAGAAGGACATGTGCACTCTCTCCTTCTCTATGTCTCTGTCTCTGTCTCTGTCTCTCTCTCTCTTTGTCTGTCTGTCTCTCTCTCATATACTCACACATCCCCTGGAACTAATTAAAAATTAAATGAAAAAGATAAAGATCAGTGGGAATAGAGAAGAAGGTTTCAGCCCATCAGAAGGCCCAGTAAGTACTGTGCAGGCTGTGCACATCCTAACGCACAGATTTGTTATTGGAACACGTTATCTTAAATGCTCACTAACCAATCTTCTAATCGTTCACTGAGTTCCTATTTTAGAGAGGAAGCACACACTTATTCTTCCCTCCCCCCACCCCCACCCCAAACAGTGTACAAGTAGGTAAGACTTCGCCTTTATTTGTCTCATACGAAGTAGCTGCCACAACAACTAAGCCATTGTTCTTGTCTAACTTCTGAGGTGGCAAGAAAACCACATTCCTGGGCACTGCATAATCTCCTCTCCTGACCCCCCAAGAACCTTTAGTCAGATTCATTTACCCCCAGAGGGCAACCTGCCATTGTGTCCTCCCTACTTTCTAGCCTCCCGTGAACAATGGCTAGTAATTGCAACTGTCACGGGCAGTCAGCAGGAACAGTACCCCAGCGCTTTCTTCCCCATTTACTGCCAAACCTGTGCGGAGCACCTAATAACCATGCCTCCAGCCGGAGAAAGACCCACAGTGGCTTTTAAAATGCATCTGAAAACAGCTTTTTGAACAGAACCAGAGGACAGTAACCAAACTTGTGCTCTGAATGTAAAGCTTAAAAACTCAAAATTAAAGACAGAAACTTCTTTTGTGATTGTACTGTAGCTTCCTACACTGCCCCCACCCCCCAGGCAAGCCTGAAAGGACTTTCCTCAGAGCTTATCATCTGCTGTGGCTGCTTTTAAGTTGGACTTGTGAGGGAAAAAGGGGGGGGGGAGCGCGTCCTTCAGTGGGATGAGATCACAGGGCCGGGAACAGGGTCCTCACTGCGGACTCTCAGTCATTTCCTAGGTTTCTGGAGATAAAGAACCCGGGAGAATACCTGCTCTCCTCAGGTGCACATGGGTTCAAGGCCATCTGATGAAGACACGGGACCCACTGCCTCCTAAAGGGAGAACTTCTCCCTTCTCCTCAGCTCTGCCATCAAGCGCCTTGTTTAAATGTTATTTCATGATAGAGTTTGGTTAGTGAAGTGGTTGGTTAGCTTAGTTAGCATCCATTCCTTCTTTACCAGCCCTTCACAATTAAGCACAGCCTGAATACACGTGATTCCAAACAAGCTGGTTGAATACATGAAGTACTCAGTCAAACGTTTTCTGGAAGTTTCTAAATGTGCAGATGTGACTGTCACCTAGGCCATACTTTCCAGAAGACTGGTGCTTTGCCGTTCTCCAGGGCACTGTGTGTGGTAGAGCCGTAAGAGAGACAACTGTCTCCCTCATGGGAGAACTTGTGCAGGCACACATATGCAAAAAAGTTATTCAGGTCCAGACTTTTACATGTATATTAATATAAACTTGGCGATGTTTTAAATGTATATTCTGCATCTATCAAAATATACATGAAATAATACCGATCTAAATATGCTAATACTGATGACCAAGCATCTTGATTTTTTTTCAAAATTAATCGTATTCTAGAAATTGAAAGGATCTGAGCCGGGCGTGGTGGCACAGGCCTGTAATCCCAGAACTTGGGAGACTGAGGGAAGAGGATCATAGGTTCGAGGCCAGCCTCAGCAATTTAGTGAGGCCCTCCACAACTTAGTGAGACCCTGTTTCCAAATAAAAAATAAAATTGGGCTGGGGGTATAGTTCAGAGGTAGAACGTCCCTGGGTTCAATCCCCAGCACCACACACACACACACACACACACACACACACATAAACACACACACATAAACACACACACACACACACACACA
>PVJS01055782.1:0-12552 GCA_004027185.1 Glis glis
GGGATTGAACCCAGGGGCATTCTACCTCCGAGCTACACCCCCAGCCCTATTTTTATACTTTATTTTGAAACAGGATCTCAGTAAGTTGTGGAGGGCCTCACTAAGTAGCTGAGGCTGGCCACGAACCTGCGATCCTCCTGTCTCAGCCTCCCAAGTACTGGGATTACAAGCTTGTGCCACCACTCTCGGTTCTTCTTCTGTCTTTAATATAATAATCCCAATTATTTTTAAGCCATTTTCTAACCCAATTATCTCTGCCATAATCTCTCATATGCTGCTATTGACTAGTATTTATCTTGCTTATTAATTAGTTTTCCTATCTAGCAGTTTTATTATATTCAACATATTGTGGATGATGTATTGCAGAGACTCCGGATTGTTTTATTTTTCTCTAAACTATGTTAAATAACATTGTGGTAGACCATAATACATTACCAGTGGATCACAGTAATCCTGTTAAGATTTGATCTTAGATTTAATTAAGAGGCTATCCTAGATTGTATTCTTTAACCATAGGATGGAGCTTTTCTGAGGTCTCAATTGAAGGCACTGGGTGTTCAAAAATGTCTGTTTATTCTGTTTTTGTCTAAACTTGAACCTCTTTCACTCAAAAACTTTGCAGTTGTCCTTCCTGCTTTCCAGTAGCTAATCTCTCATAGAACTCCTACAGTTCTATGATATAACATATAAATGCATATCTTAGAAATAGGTCAAATAACCAAAGGAAATTTTCATTATATTTCTTGAGTAATTTTCCTGTGGTCTCTCTGGGACTCACCACCCCTCCCAAGGCCCACTTAATATAGTGTCCTGAGAAAATCTCCCCAGTGAAGTTGTTTTGTGCTTGTATGCTATTACTTTGTATTATTATTTAGGAAAAAAAAGAAAATAAACTCAGAGAAAAATCCAGGGTCTATTTGTGGGTCACTTCATGTATTTTCATTTTGCAAGGATTGCAGCCCTACTTGTTTTCAATGCTTGCAATATAGCTTTTATAGATATTTATGGTAGAAAGTTAATTCATATTCTAGCTATCAACATGTCTTCTTCCCTCATTATAGCATATTTATTGATTTATTTATTTTTGCGGTACTGGGAATTAAACCCAGGGGCATTCTACCTCTGAGCTACACCCCTACCCCTATTTTTTATTCTTTATTTTGCAACAGGGTCTCACTGAGTTGCGGAGGTCTCACTAAGTAGCTGAGGCTGGCCGCGAACCCAGATCCTCCAGTCTCAGCCTCCCAAGGATTTGGGATTACAAGCGTGCGCCACCACGCCCGGCTTTCATTTTAGCTTTTTACATCCCATTCATTCATTTTAGCTTTTTACATCCCATTCATTCCTTTAATAGTTCTTTCAGTGAGGGCATGTGAATAATAGCAAACTTTTGCACTATTTTTCTAAAAATATATTTATTTTTCATGCCTTTTGTGTTAAATAATTCTTACTTACTTAAAAGTTATTTTGCCAGGTGTGGTGGCTCACGCTTGTAATCACAGTACTTGGGAGGCTGAGACGGGGATCACAGGTTCTCAGCCAGCCTCAGCTACTTAGTGAGACCCTCTGAAACTTAGTGAGACCCTGTTTCAAAATAAAGAATAAAAATAGGGCTGGGGGTGTATCTCAGAGGTAGAATGCCCCTGGGTTCAATCCCCAGCACTGCAAAAAAGTTATTTTTATTTAAATTTAAGATATTTGATTATCTTCTAGTATATAAGCACATCATGGAGATATTGCAAGTTTGGTTACAAACCACTGCAACAAATATGTCAACAAAGCAAATCATGGAATTTTCCGTTTTCTAGTGCATTTAAAAAACATGTTTGTATTATATTCTAGTCCATTAAGTGTGTAATAGTATTATATCTAAAAATGTGTATACCTTAATTAAAATAATTTGTTGTTGAAAAATGCTATCATCTGAACCTTCAGTGAGTCACAGAATTCTTGCTGGTATAGGAATCTTCCCTTGAAGTTGATGGCTTCTGACTGATGATGGTGGTGATTGCTGAAAGTTGTGATGGCTGTGGCAATTTACTAAAATAAGACAGCAATGAATTCGGGTGTGGTGGCACACACCTCGAATCCCAGCTTATGTGAGCTTTCTACCATGCTTTCCTCACTAAGCTTAATTATTCCTAGCTTTTTTTGAAGCAAGAAATATATAACTTTGAACATTTTAGCCTCTTTTCAATTATTTTTCATCTCTATACAATACATTGTGAAATATTTTGATGTTTTTATATACATTTATATAATTTTTTGTACTGGAGATTGAACATTCTAACTCTGAGTTACATCCCAGCCCTGTTTTATTTTTATTTGGAAACAAAGCCTCACTAAGTTGTGGAGGACCTCACTAAGTTGCTGGGGCTGGCCTCACACCTGTGACCCTCCTGTCTCAGTATCCCAAGTAATGAGATTACAGGTGTATGTTACCACACCGGATTTATGCTTTTATATGTATCATGTAAATACTTAAATTTCAATCACTAAAGCATTATTTTACAAAATAATATTTGACTATTTTCCAAATCCCCCTCTACTTTTTATTGCTCTCTACTTGCTCATCATTTTTTTGTAATTTTTCCTTTCTTTAACCATTGAAAACATGCTTCATTTATAATGATTTTCAGGTTTTTCTATTATTTTCAATTGTAATAATGCCAATTGTTGGGTTATGTTATCCATGGACCTCTCATATTTTTTGCATTTCTTGTGAGGATAGGCTCTGATTACCTTTTTTCTCTGGATAGAGGAAGGATAGTATCCTTCAGGAAGCTAGTATAACACACAGTTTTTCAAGACAGAGATAGAATATAACTCTGGTAAAGTAGCAGACAAGCTTATTTCCCATCAAGAGATTCTGGCTCTATAAGCTCAGGTTTCTTTTCTACAGCAGAACCCATTTTGTGTGCGGGTGTCAATTGAATCTCTTCACACCACACTATAAGAATTGGAATCAGGAAACTAGCCCAAGAAAATGATGACCCTGGCTACTTCTATTGATGTTAGCAATAAATAAAGTCCATTGTCTCTGACTTAGGAGTTTTACATCTTCTGCTAGGATCCATAAAACTATAGCAGACTAAACTGTTCAACTGAAAGTAGGTTAAATCTCACACTTTATTGAAAGATTTCATGATAAAACTGGAGTTCTGATAGAGTCATAGTTTTGAGGAAGAGTAAGGATGAAGGCCTTTGTAGGTCAATTGATGGTATTTGAGTATAGTACATGAGATACCAGTGACAAACATGTTGACCAAATTTTATGGCCAATTAGATTGTAAATGGAAATCTACTTTATTACTGGAAAAAGTGAAATTAATAAAACAGGATACAACAAATTTTTGTAGCAGTGGAAGTAAAACAACAGCCTGGTACCTACCAAGGAAGTATCTCAGATACCAGGAGGTACAAGAGAGGAAGAGATGTTAATTAACTTTGTCTTTCAGGATTACTCCTGGCACCTTCTTAACAAAGGAAAACATCCTGATGTGGTTCTTTCAAACTTCTGCAAGCACCTTAAATTTGACTAATATATTCTGCATTTTGGAGGTATGAATGGTTTTATTTTTGTCTCATCCAGGGTCCAAAAGATTTTCCTGCTCATGGATATATTTTATTAATTTTAAACCTTTCTGTTCTCACAGGACACTGATTATGAAAGTCGGATTGTACATATGAACAAAGTACAAGCTTGGGCTTAAAACTTCTTATGAGTATCTCTCTTCTCCTTTCATATCCCAAAAGGAATGTAAAGCTTACCTGTTGCTTTTATCGGCTGCAGTACAGAAAATTCTTCAGTTTAATTATGAACATGGAATTACTTTGAGATTGCTCAATTTAAGCAGACATTTCTTTTCTAGCTTCCAAAGTAAGGACACCTATCTTATAATTTATGTATATGAAAACCTTGCCCTTAGCACCTAAGAACGATAATTATGTTTCATACACATGGACACCTGTATCTTCAAACATTTTTAGGATCATTATGTAGAATTCACTATTTTTATGTGGCATGTATGAATTTCTTTCCCTATTTTGAATTCAAATATGTATTAGATATTTCACCATACTTTATCTGACACTTCTATGTGTGTGGATAGACTGGAATATCTTCAGCAATAGCACAAGATGCCATATTTATCATATGTCTCTATGTATGCTATTAAACATTGAGAACAATGTTTATTATCAAGAAGCAATTTGGCTTATGCTCTTTGATTGATGTTAAATGATTTACTGCACTATATACATTGAAATTCAGAAAAAGATGATTCAAAAGGATATTATTAATAAAATATAAAATAGGTAAATATTATCAATGGAAATAGTTAAAACAGTAATATATAGGTTAGTAAATTGTCACAGTAGGCAGGTCCAAAATTCTATTGCTACAAAGAAACATAAAAAAAAAACCCAGAAAGAGTCAAAACCAACTTTGTCAGTACTATGATCCTTCCTTTTCTCCCTTTCACATCTTAGCTATGAAATGAACAGTTTTGATCTGCATGTGCTACCACCTTAATGTGCTATATCACCACAGGCCCAAAAGCAACATATCCAACCAACCATGGATTGAAACCTCCAAAACTGAGCCAAAATAAAACTTTTCTCTTTATAAGTTGATTATTTCAGGTATTTATTGCAGTAACGGAAAGCTGACTAACATAATGCTGAATTAAGAAAAAGGCAACATAAAATGGTAGGAAAACTTTGTGGAAATTTTGTCTTTGTCTCACCCTTTCCATAGCTTAGTGGCAGTCCTGAAGACAGAAATGTATGTTCCCATTTTGACATCTGACACCTACTTCCAGAGGAAGCAAAGCATATTTTATTCAAATCTCTATTTTGACAAACTTGGAATTCACTGTGACTGGAGAAGTGGTAGGCAATATTCAAAGATATAGTAAGAGGAACAAACAACTTGAATATGCTTCAGACAAAAGGTTACAGGTAAGTTGTGCAATAGAATAATTTGGTAGAAAAATATGATCTGGGGAGAGTTTCTTTGAGAGTTAGGGAATTCAAATTATCAGGTATACAGGGAAATTTAGAGAGTCATATGCATTCCTAGATCAAGACACATACTCAGAAAATACCTGAGAATATCCTAATCATTCACTTCAAGCTGATCTCCAGGCTCCATGCAAACCTGGCTATATGTTGAAGGAGGATCCTTGTAGAAAAATAATCTCCACAACCTTGGAGAGGTGATTGTTTCCTATTTAAAGCTCCTATAACTCAGAAAATCTGTGAAAACACTAGCTGAACAGAGACTTCAGTGACCACACAGGAAAATTCATATGGTTTTTGAAAAATAAATAAAAATAGCAAATATTGGGTAGGGGAAGAGTCTGATTCTATTGTTACAACGTTATGATACTCAAATGTCCATTTTTCTACCCCAAATCACAAAGCATACAAAGAAACAGATATGTATGACATATTTAAAGAAATAAAATGAATGGAAAGAAACCATCCCTGAGGTAGCTCAGACATTGGGCTTTCTAGACAAATAATTTGAAACAACCTTCTTAAATGTGTTCAAAGATCTAGAAAAATCGAAAAAGTACTAAATAAGATTCCAAAGATAACGTATGAAAAATGATATTAATGAGGATAAAGTATACAAAGGAATCAAAGAAAAATTCCAAAGCTGAAAAGTAAAATAATTAAAATTTACTAGAGGGGTTCAATATGCAAATTGAGCAGGTAGACATGTAAGTGAAACTGAAGGCAGTACAACTGAAATTGTCCATTCTGAGGATTAGAAAGAAAACAGCATGAAAAGTGAATGAAACTGTAGTGAATAGTTACACTTTTACATTACTCTGGCATTTATTTTGAATGTAAGTTGAACTTTCTCATATCAGAAGCAAGTTTGTGTCACCTTTGACATGGCTTCCAGTTCTGTGTCTCCTCTCAGCTCCTCAAACTAATCAACCCAGATAACTATCTTAAACGCTGCCTCCTGGTGACCATCTCCTTGTCAGACACGTAGGGACAACCTACTGGACTCTCTCCGTTAACCCTGCACCCCTACTGAACTGTACAGATGTATAACAGTGATTATTTCTCAGACATCGTGTTACTCCATAAAACTCATGCCTGCTTACTCTAAGCCCATGAATTAGAACTCCATGCAAAGAAAACTGCTAGAGTAAGACCTTGTAACCAAATGGAGGCTTTGTTCCAAAGATCCCTTGATCTCTCTTTTGCTTGCCACCTGCTGGTTGAGCATATACGTCTTAAATGCTTCCCCATTCCCATTGAACCTGCAACACATGTTGCCTTCTCCTCTTTGGAAGCTGTAAAGAATAAATTGTTTTTGTTATTTCATATGTTTGGTTCAGTTACTTCCTATGTCTTACTTGTCTGACATACCTGAACTTAATTTCCTTCCCATCAGAGTTTTCCTAGGGAGTAGCAATCTTACTAATACAAAGTGGAATATAGACCAGACAAGACCTATAAGACCATCTGTTATATAAGTAAGTTTCCTTTGTAAAATACATCTGGTTGTAGTCAGAAACTTGGGCTTTAAGCCATCCTCCAGGATAAAGAAGTAGCCTATGAAAGGCATACTGTAAACATCTGCAACCACATCTCCTGGAGTTCCATTAGGTGAGGTTTAGAGTTTATTGTCACTCACTGGTGAGATAGAGCTCAAGACCAAATTGAAAAACAAAAAAATTACTAAGGGATCTGTTGGAAACCACCAGTACACTGATATATCCATAATGAGAACTCAATAGAGGGAAGAGAGAGAGAATACTTGAGAAATAATGGGTAAAAACTTCCCAAATGTGAAAAAATATATGAGAAAGATACAAGTAAGATATGAATCTACCCATTTGGAAAGCTCAATGAGCTACAAATAGGAAAAACTCAGACATCCACAAGAGAAATATTTTAATCAAATTGTCAAAAGCCAAGGACAAAGGGAATAGGGAAAGCAGAAGGAAATAGGCAACTCATGTACAAAGGATTCTGAATAAGAATAACAATTTATTTCTCATAAGAATCCACTGAAACCCAAAGGCAGTAGAATGACATATTTAAAATATTAAAAATAGGATTTTTTGTCAGTCTATATCTAGAAAAAATAGTCCTTCAAAAATAAGGGAGAATCAAGACATATACAGGTAAACAAAAGCTGGGAGAATTCATTACCACTAGATCTACCCTAAAAGAAATTCTAAAGGAATTCCTTCAAGTTGAATTAAAATGATGCTATATAGAACTAAAAGCTATAATAAGAAATAAAGTTCTACAGTAAAGGTAAATACATGGACAAATATAAAAGGCTGTATTTTTAAATTTTGGTTCATAAAAATCCACTTTTCATTTTCTACAGGATTTTAAAGACAAATGCATAAAGAAATTAAAAGTTATTTATTACCTAAGTTATTACACACAAAATATATAAATGGGCCATTTTGATAACAAAAATGTAAAAAGACAATGAAGGTGTAAAGGAGTAGATTGCTCATATGCAATTCAATATAATCTGATATCAATTAAAATTGATTTGTTCCTTTATATGCAATCCTTATGGAAACCACAAAAAATGTATATAGAATATACATAAACACTAAAGTAAATGAGAAGGGAATAAAAATGTATCACTCTACAAATTAAATACAAAAGTATGAAACTAAGAAATGAAGGATAGAAACATATGAGATGTAGCAAACAAGTATTTTTGAAAGGAAGAAATATGTTCTTTCTAAGTATTCATTCCTTTAAATATAAATGGATTACACACTAAAAGTAAAAATTAGAGATTGGCAAAATGGATGAAAGCTATTATTCTACTGTATGCTAACCTACAAGAGATACATGTTAGATACAAAGACACAAATATGTTCAAAATTGAAGAAAAATATAATCAATGTAAGTCATAACCAAACTAGACAGCTAGGATGGCTATACTAATATCAGTCAAAACACATGAAGTCAAAAGCTGTTATACAAGACAAATGATCATATATATATATATATACATATGTATATATATATGATCCATATCTATATATGATGAGATTATCAAGAAAATATAAATATTTTAAACATATATATCAGCCAATAGAGCCCCCAAATATTGAAAGAATTGAAGGGAGAAATAGGCAGTTCTATAACTGGAGACTTCAATGTCCTACTTTTAATAATGGATAAAATATGTACATGAAAGATCAATAAAAACTTAGAGGACTTGAACAATACTATAAGCCAATTAGAGTAACAGATACATATAGAATACTACAACAAACAACAGCATAATATAAAATTTTCTCAGGTGCACATAAAACATCCTCCAGGAAAATAATGTTAGGCCAAAAAACAAGTATCAACACATTTTAAAAGATTGAATCAGGCTAAATGAGCAATTTGTGCATGTATGATGCTGCTACCCTGACGTGTATCAAAATGTATAATTACAATGCACCAATAAATGAATAAAAAAAGAAAAAAAAAGATTGAATCAGACAGGCCATGGCGGTGCACGCTTGTAATCCCAGTACTTGGGAGGCTGAGACCGGAGGATCTGGGTTCGTGACCAGCCTCACCTACTTAGTGAGGCCCTCCACAACTTAGTGAGACCCTGTTTCAAAATAAAGAACAAAAAATAGGGCTGGGGGTGTAGCTTGGGGACAGAATGCCCCTGGGTTCAATCCCCAGTACCACAAAAAAAGATTGAATCATACCAAATATTCAAAAACCCCAGTAAATATAGAAATAAATAACAGAAGGAAAACTGGAAAATAACAACTATATTAAGTAATACACCAATGGATCAAAGAAAAATCATAAGAAATTTTAAATTATAAAATACTCAGACAAATGAACACACAAGAATCAGTCTGGAGGCATCAAAATAACTGATTTCAAATAATAAAAACAGTATGATATTGGCACAAAAACAGGCATATAGACCACCAGTGGAATTGAAGATTCAGAAAGAAATCCTCACACTTACAGTCAGTTGATTTTTAACAAATGTGCCAAAAACATACACTGGAGAAAGGACAGTCTTTTCAACAAATGGTGCTGGGAAAACTGGTTATCTATATGTAGAAGAATGGAATTAGACTCCAAACTCTTACCCTGCACCAGAGATCTATAAATTATACCATAGACTTTGCAATTACTAGAAGAAAACCTAGGACCAACTCTCTAATAAAAACAGGAACCAATAAAGGAATGACATTAAATTCAAAAGCTTCTGTGCAGCCAAGGAAACCATCAAGAGTCTAAAGAGAGAACCTAAAAATGGAAGAAAATTTTTCCAGCCACTCCTCTGATAAAGAACTAATATCTAGAATATACAATGAACTTAAGAAAACTTAACACTAGAGCTGGGCATGGTGGCACACGCTTGTAATCCCAGTACTTGGGAGGCTGAGGCAGGAGGATCGCAGGTTCGCGGCCAGCCTCAGCTACTTAGTGAGGCCCTCTGCAACTTAGTGAAACCCTATTTCAAAATAAAGAATAGAAAATAGGTCTGGGAGTATAGCTCGGGGGTAGAAGACCCTGGGTTCAATCCCCAGTACCGCCAAAAAAAAATATTCAAAACAAATATCCAATACAAAGAACTTTTAACATTCAACAATAAGAAAATAACAACCCAGTTAAAAATGGACAAAAGATCTAAAATAATACATAACCCAAAACATGTATGGATATCAACTAAACTTATGAGAAGATGCTTATTGTGTCAGATAATTGCAAATTAAAATAACAATGAGATACACTGAACACCTATTACAATGGCTAAAATTCAAAACACTGAAACTACTAAATGATTGCAGGTTTGCCAAGCAACATGAACTTTCATTAATTGCTTGTAGTATTAACAAATGGTACAGTAGCTTTGGAAGTTTCTATCAAAGCTAAATATCTTACCATGCAATCCAGAAATTACACTTTTAGGTATTTATTCACATGTGTTGAAATTTATATCTATAAAAAATACCTGAACCCCAAAGAAGGAGGAACCTTAGAAAAGTGAAGAAGGTGACCTGAGGGAGGCAGGGGAGGGAGGGAAACACGTCAATGGTCATGATGTAAGTACACAAACTTATGAAAGTCAATCACTATGCTGAGTACTGGAAGGAGGGAAGGGGGAGGGAATGGGGAGGGAACAGGGGGAGGGCTAAGTGAGTGATGTGTGCATGTAAGCTTCAACTACCCTGAACCTCATCAAGATGTATCATTACAATGCACAAATAAAAACAATGCCTGTACCCAGAAGTGTATAGCAGCCTCATTTGCAATTGCTAAAAATTAGAAGCAACCAGGTTGTCCTTCCATAGGTGAATGTATAAACTGTGGTGATTCTATACAATGAACATTATCCAGCAGTTAAAAAAAGTTGAGATATTGAACCATGAATAGACACAGAGAGAGGAACCTTCAATGCATATTGACAATTGAAAAAAAGTCCATCTAAAAAGGCTACATTCTATATATTTCCAACTACATGGAAATATGTATTCTAGAAAAGGCAAAAGCCTAGAGGCAGTAAAAATTTTAGCTATTGCTGGGGACCAAGGGCAGGGACATAGAAGGTAATGATAAATTTATAGAGCACAGGTGATTTTCAGAGGAATGAAACTATTCTGTATGAATCTGTAATGATGGATACATGACATTATGCATTTGACCCATAGAATTATACAATGTAGAGTGAACATTAATACAAGCCATGGACTTTAGTTAATAATAATGCCCTAGTATTGGTTCATCAATTTTAACAAATTTGTATGGCAATACTGCAAGTTATTAATGATCAGAGTTACTGTGCAGGGGAGAGGTAGTATATGAGCATTCTCTTTCTTTTCAATTTTTTCTTGAAATGTAAATGTGTTCTAAAATTAAGTTTATTAACAAAAGAAAAAAACAGTGCTGTCCCCAGGGAAAGCAGTTTGATTGTTCCATAAAAGGAAAATGAAATATCATATGATCTAGCAACTCTACTCCTAGGTATATATATCCCAAATAATTAAAAAAAATAATCAAAGTCAATCACTATGCTGAGCACTGGAAGGAGAATGTATCAGTAGTGCATTCCTTCTTTTTACAGATGAATTATATTTCATTGTATGAATATGCCACGTTTTGTTTATCCATTCATGGATATTTGTATTGTTTCCACATTTTGGCTATTTATGATTGTGCTGTTATGAACATTTGCATTAGTAACTTAAATGTAAAATTTGTGTCAAGATAGTTTTAAATAGTGAATGAAGGAAATCCTCAATGTTACCATTAAAAATGACTATATTATATGTTATATAAAGTGAAAGAAGGCAGGCACAAGAGGTAACATACTGTATGTATCTACTTAAATGGAATATCCAGAATAGGGAAATGCACAGAAACAGAAAGCATATTAGTGGTTGCCAGGGTTTTGAGGAGAAGGGGGAAAAGACGGAGTGACTGTTTAATATGTATGGAGTCTCCTTTTGTGGTGATGAAAATATTTTGGAATTAGAAATGATCTTGAAAATATTTTGAATGTATTTCATTACACTGACATACACTTCAAAATGTTTTTATGTAATTTTTGTCTCAATCAAAAACAAAAAAAGGAAAGTAAGGGCTCTCCCCTTAGTTGAGGTATCTTCAATTAACTCATTTTTATTCATACAAAGTTTCCATAAACTACATGATAACCACTATGTTTAGGTCATCACAAATGTGTGTACATTCAAATCATAAGCTGCAAAAATATGGAACATAATCTACTGTGAGCAAAAGCACTGGAATGAGACAAATCTGCTAGATATGTTTTGCATATGAAGTTATTAAGAGGATTCGAATTAAACATGGAAATAATTAGCACATGATTATTATTTTATTAAGCCAAATTTCTGAACTGTTGGATGGGGTAATATATTATGTACTGACCTCTATCTTTCAATTCATAAACAAGTCCCAAATTTTATTATTGATTATATACTCTATAAATGAGCAAACATATTTATATATTTTTATTATAGAGATCTTCATTCATCAACATTAGTAACTTAAATGTAAAATTTGTGTCAAGCTAGTTTTAAAGAGTGAATGAAGGAAATCCTTAATGTTACCATTAAAAATGACTATATTATATGTAAAACTTTGTCTCAGCCAACATTAAAATGAATGATAAAAAGACCTTCGGGTAGTTGTTCTCCAACTTCACATTGTATCAGAATCATCTGGGGGTCTCCTGGGCACTATCCCCAGAGTTTTTGATTCATATGGTTTTAGGCAAGGCCTAACAATTAGCATTTCTAACAAGTTCCCAGGTGATGCTGATGATAAATATTGCCTTAGGGTATCATTGTTAAAATTTCACATTTCAGATCATAACAATAAATAGACATATTACTTATGGTAAAAATATACCTGCTCTGTATAGTACTTCCACACATTGGTAATGAGAATATTCGATTCTCTAAGTTTATTGCAATTATATATTTGATTAAGATGCTCTTAATTACTTTCAGATTGAATAAAGAGTTTGAAGTTGTTACTAAAAATGTGTCACTTTAT
>PVJS01055783.1:0-12552 GCA_004027185.1 Glis glis
TTTTTTTTTTTTTTTTTTTGCAGTACTGGGGATTGAACCCAGGGGCATTCTACCTCTGAGCTCCACCCCCAGCCTTATTTTTTATTCTTTATTTTGAAACAGGGTCTCACTAAGTAACTAAGGCTGGTGGTGAACCTGCGATCCTCCTGTCTCAGCCTCCCAAGTATTGGGATTACAATTGTGCACAACCAGGCCCATCCACCCCTGGCCCTATTTTACTTTTTATTTTGAAACAGGGTTTTGTTAAGAGAGTCTCACTAAGTTGCTAAAGCTGTCCTTAAACCTGCGATCCTCCTGTCTCAGCCTCCCAAATACTGGATTACAGGCATGTGCCTCCAGGACTGGCTCAGGAATATCCTAATGATATATTCCAGCCCCAAAAGATAAAAAGAGGCTGCTGACCCCCTGACAGCATTGTTTGGCTAAAGGCAGTTCCCTGATGGTGTTAAGGATATTATCCACTTTGGGGTCACTGAAATTTGCATTTCAGTCCCATCCTGCTACTCCTATCTGTGTGAACCTGAGAAATGTCTGTAACTTCCTCAGCCTCAATTTTCTCAACTGCAAACTGGATCTGCTAACAATTATTTTACTGAGTTTTAAGAGAATGGAACATGATAATACAAACCATTTCCCAGTAAATAGCACCTAGTACTCATGACTTGAGAGTTAAAAGAAAGTGCTGAGCTGGGCCTGGTCCTGCACGCTTGTAATCCCAGGGCTTGGGAGGCTGAGACAGGGGGAGCACAGGTTCTCAGCCAGCTTCAGGAACTTAGTGAGGCCCTCTGCAATTTAGTTAGACCTTGTTTCCAAATAAAAAATAAAATAGGACTGGGGGTGTAGCTCAGAGGTAGAATGCCCCTGGGTTCAATCCCCAGTAACACACACACACACACACACACACACACACACACACACACACACACACGGAATGTGCTGTCTGTGGCTTTCAAGCTGTGATTCTGTGTCAACCCAGAACTCATGGTAGAAGCCATCACCAATTCTGAGCTATATGTATCCTCAGACAGAGGAATTAAACTTTGATGTATTATATGAAAATTCAAATAGCATATCTACAAAAAATCTATTGCAGACTCTTTTTCCCCCCATAATGACAATCTTTTAAAATGGGAACCTTGATAGAGGCCCCAAAGCAGTTTACTTCCCACGCACCAAGCCGACCATGGCAGGCAGCCTGCTTCCTTGACATTGCTGCCGTCATGCCCTCTCTTGTTAGTGTTCTGTTGCCTGTGGTTTGAATCAACCTGCTTCTCCAAGGACAGTCATTGAAATAGCAAAGTAAACACTTTATTGTTCTATAGCAGAAGGGTTTTGCAAGTGTTTTGCATTGTGACATTTCTTTGTACTGAAGGATACAATTGGAAACTTTGAAATGTATGTTGCAATATTTGCAAATGCAGATTAGCTGATTGAAGGAAGAAAGGCAGATCTTTTCCAAATCTGCCATCCTGGTCTTCTAGTTCTTCATATTCTATGAGTTTTAATGGTATTTCTACCATTACAACAGCAATAAGAACTTCTAAAATGCAGCACTTTGCTGTCACTCATGGTCTTAACTTCTAAGTGGTCAAAGTGCTCTCACTGAAGGTATGTTAGAGATATTGAGAAATCTTTTCAGTAAATATAAAGAGCGCCGGGCATGATGGCACACACCTATAATCCCAGTACTTGGGAGGCAGAGACAGGAGGATAGTGGTTGAGAGGCCAGCTTCAGCAACTTAGAGAGACCCTGTTCTAAAATTTGTTTTATTTTATTATTTTTTTGAGGTACTTTCCCACATCCTACATGCTTTTCTAGAACCTTGCCCCTCTCAAATCCAGGGGCGTCTCTCCCTTCTTGAAACCAGGCTGGTTTGAAACTCTCTGGAAACCAATAGAATGCAGCAGATGTGACATTGTGATTTCTAAAGACAATGCAGCTCACATTTTGAGAGCTGGAACACATTTTCACCAAGCTCTGTGCTACCCTAGGCACAGACTGATTGCTCAGAGACCATCATGCTGTGAGGAAATTCAAAGAAGCTCACGTGGAGAAATCTCATGAAGGGTATGCAAATAGATTGATTCAGTATTACATTATTGTATTTTTGGGGTGTTTCCAATCTTTTGCTGATATGAATAATTCTGCAACAACACAAGTGCAAATTTATGTGCTGGTTAAATTTCAAAAACCAGGATAAATGCAAAATCTTGAAATTGGAAGGACACTTCTTTTTCACACTCCACCAAAATAAAGTTAGAATAAGTGAGATAAAAGAATGCCTTTAAAATTTCAATGGAGCATATTTTGTTAGTGAAGCAAAAGTTACAAATATTACTTATGCTAACAGGACAAAAGGCACTGGCAGCCACAGTGAAGGAGATGTTATTTTTTTTAGTGGTGGTACTGGGTATTGAACCCAGGGGCATTCTACCTCTGAGCTACACTCCCAGCCCCATTTTATTCTTTATTTTGAAACAGGGTCTCACTAAGTAGAGGAGGCTCTCACTAAGTTGCTAAGGCTGGCTTCAAACCTGCAATCCTCCTGTCTCAGCCTCCGATGAAGATAAATTTTATTGGAATGGGAAATCCCTTAGGCAAGGTTTTTGGTTCTTTGATTTAAAGGTGTATTTTATAAAAAGATGGTCAGAGTCCTCTGACCAAGGTATCAAATAGCTGTGTATTCTTTAATCTACTTTCCTGAAAATGCAAAAAGTAAAGAAAAAGCAGGTAGACAGCAGGGAATTTTTTTTTGGGAAAACAAGTTTTAGAGGTTAAAACTTAGGGGTTAGTCTGGATTCCATATGCATTCATGTTTATGTTGTAGTCCATTTGTGAGCATCCACGAAAGCTCAAGACAAGCCTCATGCATGTGTTAGAATGAGAACCTCAGGAAGGTGAAATGACACATGCTATCATTTATGTAAGAAAACAAGGAAGTTTGAGACTTTGTCATTAAAATGAACACTGCCACAAAAATATCTGACCTTAAAGAGTTAACCCTCTGCAATTTAAAAAGTAGCTGTCCAGACTCCCTTCTGTACCATGCGAATTGTAAATTCTTTGTTTTAGGCTTCTGCTTAACTTTATCTTGATGCTAGGCTAATTAAAGTTCCATACAATATTTCCTTGTCAGAGCAGCTACACTTGTCCATATCTCCGGTCTCTCTGGGGGCTGGTTCTGTCTCAATAGACCTGATAAGACAGTGTTTTAGTTAATATGTAGTAAAGTTCTGAGTGCTCTCATGAACTTCCTTGTCTTTAACTCAACCTCAGAGAATTTATTAATTTCAGCATTGTTGGCTCTTTAATTCTAAAGTATGTATTTGGTTTCAAAGAATTCTGTTTCCCCTTTCTCTTGCATCGCTTGATTTGGATGCTTCTAATTTTTTTAACAGTTCTTTATCATGATAGTGTTACTGTTTGCTAAAGCGTAGATGGTCAAAGCCCAGTTTCCTGCAGAGTTGAATCAACCCCAAAAAAAGAAAGCGTGGACGACCCACCGAAGCGCTCTATTCCAGGCTGTGTGCGTGTCACACGCTTGCTGAAGCGCAATTCACATTTTCAACTTTGTTTGCTTTCCATGAGAAGTGCTCTTCCAAGATCTAACCTTTAGTCAGTGAGTGACTTTCTTTAAGGGAGTGAAAGGAAGCTAGGTCATGAAATAGCTGTTATGTGATTGCTACACGCTAGCTAGGATTCACAGGTCTCAACTAAAAGGTCTAAATATTATTTCAAAAGGCAAAGGTATTCTTACATTGCAGAACAACAACAACAACAACAACAAAAATCCACTAGCCACTTTTGCAATCGAGGTGATGAAGCCTAAAGAATTGATATAGCCAAATGGAGAAAATTGGAAGACCAGTCATCTGAAAACCCGCCATTGGTGAGGTGATGAGGAACGTTCGCTGGCTGATCCTGAAACTTGTCAGTTTTGCGACTTTGGGCTGCTTATGGATTCCCGTGGCACAGTGCACAGTTTTAAACAGCTGCTTAAAGTCCTGTGTAACCAACCTGGTAAGTTTCACTGGTCTAATGTTTGTCTTTGCAGAAAGTAGAGCATAAATTCCGCTTGTTATAACTGATAGAATTGTTTTCATGAAACCTTTCTTCATGTGAAGTAATAGGAAGGCAAGGTATATTATTTTATTTCAGAAGTCAGTTAGGAGTATTCATAATTGCAGAAGATAAGGCAGGCTGTTTTATTCCTTTGTTATCTGGTCATACTTTTTTGGGGGGTGCGAGTGTGAGGATTAGGTAAAGGAGGCTTAATTGGAATCAATTGTTCACACTTTACAAATATTCTGTTTAAAGTAATTGATTGCAAAATCATTAATATTTGTCTAAAGATATGAGATGGGGTTGGCTGCAGGGTAAACCTAGTTCCAGACCAATAGTAGTATTGCTATTGTGGATGAATTACTGTGTAGGGAGTTGGGTAACCGAGGAAGCTGGTGTAGAACAATACTTTATTTCAAAAGAAAGAATTATTTGTAAATTCCCTTATTTCTACCTGTTCATTTTTATTTATTTGATTTTATTGTTGTAGTATTGGGGATTGAGTCCAGGGGCATTCTACCATTGAGCTACATCCCCAGCCTCCCCCCCCGCCCCGCTTTTGGTGCTGGGGACGGAACCATTTTACCTTTGCGCTATATCTCTAGCCCCATTTTTTTTTTGTGTGGTATCGGGAATGGAACCTAGGGGCGTTCTACCTCCGAGCAACATCCCCAGGCCTATTTTTTATTCTTTATTTTGAAACAGGGTCTCACTAAATTGCAGAGGGCCTCACTAAGTAGCTGAGGCTGGCCGCAAAGCTGCGATCCTCCTGTCTCAGCCTCCCAAGTACTGGGATTACGGGCGTGCAGCACCAGGCCCGGCTCTAACTGTTCATTTTTAGTTTTAATTAATATGAGTGTTTTTTGGTTGCCATGCTTTCTGGATACATTGTATCATATCTTTAAAGTTGTGATTTAGTTGTATTTAAAATGGTCACTAAATCAACTTTAAAAATCAAATGTTCTCTAAAGTATTTGGAGTACTAAATAGTCTCCCATCTAAAGACCAATAACAAGCTGGGCATAGTGGCACACACCTGTAATCCCAGTACTTGGGAGGCTGAGATAGGAGGATTGCAGGTTCCAGGCCAGCCTCAGCAATTTAGCAAGACTCTCAGAAACTTAATGAGACCCTTCTTCAAAATAAAAAATAAAAAGGAATGGGGGTGTATTTCAGAGATAAAATTCCCAGTATAAGAAATCCCAGGCCGGGTGTGGTGGCACACGCTTGTAATCCCAGTTCTTGGGAGGTTGAGACCGGAGGATCAACCTCAGCTACTTAGTGAGAACCTCTGCAACTTAGTGAGACTCTCTTTCAAAATAAAGAATAAAAAATAGGGCTGGGGGTGTAGCTCGGAGTTAGAATGCCCCTGGGTTCCATTCCCAGTATGGAAAAAAAAAAAAAAAAGAAAAAAGAAATCCCAGTACAAAAAAGAAAGAAAGAAAGAAAGAAAAGACCAAGAACATAGTATGATAGCTTACATATGACACTATAGGATCACTATAGTGATGCATTTAAAAATAATAAAAGTACCAAACTTAGAACTCATTATGCTAACATATTGGAGATATAATTCTGTGGTAGCTTAAAGAAGAAATTTATGTTGCACACTTTTGGTTTAAACTACAGTTTAAAACACCTTTATCTTACTATAGATAGTAGCATTTTTTAAAATAGTTTTTTTTTTTTTTTGTTTTGGTGGTACTGAGGATCAAACCCAGGGGCATTCTACCTCTAAACTACACCCCAGTCCTATTTTTATTTTCTGAATAAGGGTTTCACTAAGTTGCTGAGGGCCTTGCTAAGTTGCTGAGGCTGGTTTTGAACCTGTGATCCTTCTGTCTCAGTCTCCCAAGTACTGGGATGACAGGCGTGTACCACCACACCTGGCTGGAAACAGGATCTTTAATTCATTTAGAGTGTTCCATTATGTGAGGGCACACTGTAATTTGTTTGTTAGTTTCCCTACTGTTGGAACTGATTTTGATTGTGTTCAATATTGTGCTCCCCATTTTCAGCTTAGTTTAGCTTATTTGTTCTTATCTTTCTGTGTGGGCCCCTTGATGTCAGGGTTTGGCAGTAGGAGCAGACAGTTTGTTCCTCTGCTGAGCTGCCTTCCGCTCACCGCCCACGGAGGCAGGCTCAGCTGATGAGGTGGCCAGGCCAGACACACAGCCTGCCAATGAGGCCAGTGGCTGTAATAAACTGCTCTGATCTGGGCCTCCCACGCAGGGGCGGAGGGAGGAAAGCCAGGTGAATGGACCGCTGAGTTAGCCACGATGGGGCAGAGGATATGCAGTTCATTATATTTTTTGTGCCATCCTGCTTTGTGTGTGTGTGTGTGTGTGTGTGAGTGGTACTGGGGATTGAACCCAGAGGCAGTCTGCCTCTGAGCTACACTCCCTTACTTATTTTTTTGTTTGGAAACAGGGTCTCACTAGGTTGCTGAAAGTCTTGCTAAGTTGCTGAGACTGGCTTAGAACCTGCGATCCTCCTGTCTCAGTATTGGGGTTACATTGTGTGTGTCACCCCTCCCGGCTTGTACCAGTCTGTTTAACATGGGTATTTGCTGTGAAGGTCATTTTTTATTTCACTGGTTCTTGATATGAAGGAATTTTTTTTTAATTTAAAAAAGAAATACAGAGTCTTGAACAAAAGAATATCAGAATTGCAAACAAACACCCAAGTCAAAGTTCTATGCTTGAGTATGAACATTTTACATTATTTGAGTGTATTACCTGACAGTATATTTGAATTCAAGATGCTATGTGCTGCAGAAAAAATAATGTTCTTTAGAACACTAGTATTGTGAGATCCTTTATAAAAAATCTAGAACCCCCGCCCCCCAGATTCATGGTCAAATAATTTGTGGAAGCCAGGCATGGTGGCGTATGCTTGTAATCCTAGTACTTGAGAGGCTGGGACAGGAGGATTGCAGGTTTGTGTGACCAGTCTCAGCAACTCAGTGAGACCCTGTTTCAAGATAAAAAATAATATAGGGCTGGGGATGAAGGGATGAAGCTCAGAGGTAGAATACTCCTGGGTTGGCCAGGTGTGGTGGTGCACGCTTGTAATCCCACTACTTGGGAGGCTGAGACAGGAGGATCGCAGGTTCGCTGCCAGCCTCAAATACTTAGTGAGGCCCTGTGCAACTTAGTGAGACCCTGTTTCAAAATAAAGAATAAAAATAGGGCTGGGGGTATAGCTTGGAGGTAGAATACCCCCAGGTTGAATCCCTGGTACCACACACACACACACACACACACACACACAAAACACACAAAAACAAAGAATGCCCCTGGGTTCAATTCCTAGGACAACCCTCTCTCTCTCTCTCTCTCACACACACACACATACACACACACATTATTTGTGGAAGTACATTTTGCTACACACCTCTTTTTGTAGATCCATAGAGCGCAGTAGCAAATTAAAAGCTTAATTTAATCACACTTTCTAATCTTTGGCAACAAAATACTTTTCTGGAGTAACAAATCCCAACAACTGCGGAACTAATGTTGAGATATGCTCAATTAGGAGTATCAATTCAATTCAATAAAAATTCCTGTGTATCTTTGTATATTCAGCTCTGTGGTGATGCATTTGGGAATATGAAAAGATGAGTTATGTGATCAATGCCCTAATGGAATTTAGAGCATATTGTGGTGCCAAAGTTTCCAACACCAGACAATTAAAAACTATTACAAACATGATGTGCTGTAGTTTTTAAAATATTAGAAATGATGACAATACATTTTTTAAAAAGTTCCAAAGGAGCTAGGCATGGTGGCACACGCCTATAATCCCAGTACTTGGGAGGCTAAGACAGGAGGATTGCGAGTTCAAGGCCAGCCTCAGCAACTTAGTGAGCCCCTGTCTCAAAAAATAAAAAAGAAAGTTCTGGGGGTGTAGTTTGGAGATAGAATGCCCCTCGCTTCAATCCCCAGTACCAAAAAAAAAACTGTCCAAAGAAATCAAACAAAAATCAACAGAAAGACCATTAGAAATAACAGGGCAAGCTGGAGGTGGTGGCTCACCCCTATAATCCCAGTACTTGGGAGACTGAGACAGGAGGATTGCAGGTTTGAAGCCAGCCTCAGCAACTTAGTTGCTCAGCCTTAGAGCAACCCTCTATAACTTAGCGAGACCCTGTTTCAAAATAAAAATAAAAAGGGCTGGGGGTGTAGCTCAGAGATAGAATGCCCCTGGATTCAATCCCTAGTGCCACCAAAAAAAAAAAAAAAAAAAGAAAATCCAGATTCCTTAAAAGACATTATCAACAAATTTGACTATTTAAAATGTAAATTATGCCAGGTGTGGTGGCACACGCTTGTAATTCCAGTACTTGGGAGGCTGAGACAGGAGGATCGCAGGTTGGAGGCTAGCCTCAGCTACTTAGTGAGGCCCTCCACAACTTAGACCCTGTTTCAAATAAAGAATAAAAAAATAGGGCTGGAGGTGTAGCTCGGAGGTAGAATGCCCCAGTACTGCAAAAAAAGTAAATTATTAGAACAATAAATAGAATACAACAAAAACAAAGCCAACATGTGGAAAAAGGTACTACAAATGATAAATAAAATTTTGCCAGTCCTGATATACATAAAAACATGTAAAAATTAAGTTTAAAACATAAATTGCCACTTCAAAAGAAAAAAGTATGAATGGCTAAAAAACGTGGGATAGATATTCAACCTCACAGCAACCACAGAATTGCAAAGTAAAAATGAATGATTAATTTTCTTCTATCAGGTTGGCAAAGATAAAACCATTTAGAGTTGGCAAAAGTATAAGTAAGCTGGCATTGGCAGGTGCTATTGGTTGGGATTTAAATTGAGAGATTTCTAGGAAATGATAGGTAAGTAAGTCTCGAAATTGAAAGGGATAATATACCTTTAGCCCCGCCTAACAAGAAATTTACCTGAGGAGATTATTGCATAAGTATCCAAAGATATGTACATAAAAGAATGTTTATAGCAAGTTTGTAAATAATACTAATAATAGATTTCTGAGGGCCTGCACTGTACTATAATAATTCATGCATTATTTAATTGAATGTCGACAAAACTTTATTAATTAAATATTATCCTATTCATGTGTCAGATGAGAACATTGAATTTAAAATTTCATGTTGGTTAAGCCGGGCGTGGTGGCGCACGCTTGTAATCCCAATACTTGGGAGGCTGAGACAGGAGGATCGCAGGTTTGCAGCCAGCCTCAGTTACTTAGTGAGGCCCTCCACAACTTAGTGAGACTCTGTTTCAAAAATAAAAAGAATAAAAAATAGGGCTGAGGGTGTAGCTTGGAGGTAGAATGCCCCTGGGTTCAATCCCTAGTACTGCAAAAAAAAAAAAAAATCATGTTGGGAATGAATATAACATGTGGGATCAAGATGCAGATCTCTGCTCTGTTCTGTTTGCGAGGGTAGGAGGCAAAGGAGATGAGTTCCCACGGAGGTGGGCAGGAGAGAAGAGTTCCTGCCAGGAAGTCGGTGTTGGGTCAAGAGATTCTGAGATCTGGGACTGGGTTTGTGTCTTGGAGGCAGATGTTTAGAGCAATTGGAGCTAAGATAAACTGCTGGGAGATCCTAAGGTCCAAAGTGAGAAATGTGAATTTGGCCAAGAGTACAGGAGGCATCGTGCATTCAACAGAAGCACAGGTTCCACTTCCTTCAAGTCCCAACTCAGGCGATTTACTAAACCTCCCTGTATTTCATCTGTACAATGGGGCAGATAATAACACCTACCTTAGGAGGCTGTTGAGATGGCTGAGTGAGACTGAGTGTAGAACACCTGTAAGAATGCCTGGGAAGCTGGGCATGGTGGCGCATGCCTGTAATCCCAGTACTTGGGAGGATGAGACAGGAGGATTGCAGGTTTGAGACCAGCCTCAGCAATTTAGTGAGGCTCTCAGCAACTTAGTAAGACCCTGTTTCAAAATAAAATAGGGCTGAGGGTGTAACTCAGAGGTAGAATATCCCTGGGTTCAATTCCCAGTACCAAAGGAAAAAAAAAAAGGGCTAGGGTGCAGGTCAGTGGTAAAGCTCCCCTGGGTTCAATCCCCAGTAAAACACACACACACACACACACACACACACACACACACACACACACACAATCTAAATGATATGGTTCTTTCTAAAAACAAAATGTATTATTATTTAGTTCTTTTCTAAAAGCAAAATCATATAAGCAAATATATATCTCCTTTTCTTAGAAACATAAGTGATTAGGAAATGGAGTTTAGAGAAATCTTTACTCACATATCAAATGAAGAAATAAAAGGCAACCTTTGCATTTTGGTTTGTGTGTGTGTGTGTGTGTGTGTGTGTGTGTGTGTGTGTGTGTGGTGGGGGGTACTGGGGATTGAACCCAGAGGCATTCTACCTCTAAGCTATATCTGCGGCCCTATTTTACTTTTGAAACAAGTCACGCTAGGTTGCTGAGTCTCACTAAGCTCTGAGGCTGCTCTGGAACCTGGGATCCTCCCGTCTCAGCTTCCCATGTACTGGTAGTACAGGTGTGTGCCACCACGCCCGCTGTCTGATTACTTTTGAATATAACTTGCACAATGCTAGGCCCTTGGTGCTTCCATCCAAGGGACTTTTAAAGGATTCTAAATGGGACAACACTTTGATTCATGGATTTATTCCTTCAGCATATATTTACTGAACACCTGCTATCCATCAGGCACTGCTGTAGGCACTCGGGGTAGAGAGAAGAGAAAATGGATGGAAGAGAGGGGAGTACCCGTGGTGATGGACTGTCCTCTTTGACAACCGCAAGGTGTTCAGAGGCCACATCAGATGCTTAGACCCCCATGTGGGAAGTTCTGTCCCCTCCTGTGACATAGCTTGCTTATAGTACTGTGTCAGCCAAGGACAGACAGCAAGTTCCTTGCTGGATTAATCGCCTCTCACATTCAATCAGCAAAACTTTTTTTTTTTTTTGCAGTACCGGGGATTGAACCCAGGGGCCTTCTACCTCCAAGCTACACCCCTGGCCCCATTTTTTATACTTTATTTTGAAACCAGGTTTTACAAAGTTGCGGAGGACCTCACTAACTAGCTGAGGCTGGCCACGAACTCGGATCCTCCAGTCTCCGCCTCCCAAGTACTGGGATTACAAGCATGCACCACCATGCCCGGCTACAATCAGCAAAATTTTAAGGGGAATTTCTGATTAGCACCAGCTAGAATTACTAGAAATGCTCACTTAGGTTGCCTCTGCCTCTGATTCCAAGTCAATCGGTGGAACACAGGATCAATGAGAGCTAGAGGAGATCCGTGTGACGCTCTTCAGGTTCTTACCTGATTATCATGGGCCCTGTATTGCCATCCATTGTAAAGCTCCTATTGACAGAGGACCCCACTCAAATAACGGCCAGGAAAGAATGAGCAATTTATAGATTTTTTTCTTTTCAGTTTCTCCACAGCAAAACACTTGTTAAATTTTGCAAATTTGTGAGAAGTAAACAGGGAATTTATATGTTTTATTATAGATGACATTTTGAATTTGTATTTTTTTTGCTCTTAATGAGAACAATTTCACGCGTAACTCAGGGATCCTTCGACTTGATTAGTGGTTAATCCACAGGTTTAATTCCGAATGAGACTCTTGCCATCGTCCTTCACCACTTCCTAAAGCCACTCCTCCCTCCTGCCTCTGTAGCTCCTGCAGAATTCTTAGGCATTGTATCTATAACTTGCACCAGCATTTTGTATGATGTCATGATGGATTTAATAACTAAAACATTTGGCTCCTTACTTTACAGCTAGAAAACAATCAAAACAATAAGGAAGCAACACTATTCCAGAAAACTTTTTTTTTTTTTTAATACTAGGATTGAATTTAGGAGCAGTCTACCTCTGAATTACACCCCCAACTCTTTCTTTAATTTTATTTTTTGTTTTGAAACAGGGTCTTGCTATGTTGCTGAGAGCCTTGCTACATTGCTGAGGCTGTCCTTGAACCTGTAATCCTCCTATCTCAGCCTCCCAAGTACTGGAATTACAGGTGTGTGCCACCATGCTGGGATTATTTTTATTCTGAAACTCGATCTCGTTAAATTGCCGAGGGTTTAATCAAATTGCTGAGGCTGGCCTCAAACCTGCAATACTCCCGTCTCAGCTTCCCCACTGGGATTATAGGCATGTTCTACCATGCCCTGCTCTAGAAAACTTTTTTTTTTTTGGTGGTACTGGAAATTGAACCCGGGGGGGGGGTGCCCCATTCTACCTCTAAGCTACACCTCCAATCCTATTTTTTTATTTTTATTTTTTGTGGTACTGGGGATTGAACCCAGGGGTATTCTACCTCCAAGCTACACCCCCAGCCCTATTTTTTTATTCTTTATTTTGAAAACAAGGTCTCACTAAGTTGTGGAGGGCCTCACCAAGTAGCTGAGGCTGGCTGCGAACCTGAGATCTTCCTATCTCAGCCTCCCAAGTACTGGGATTACAAGCGTGCGCCACCATGCCCGGCTTTTTTTTT
>PVJS01055784.1:0-12551 GCA_004027185.1 Glis glis
TGAGACCCGGTTTCAAAATAAAGTATAAAAAATAGGACCAGGGGTGTAGTGCAGAGGTAGAACGACCCTGGCTTCAATCCCTGGTACCACACACACAAAAAAAAAAGGATAAAAAATAGGGCCAGGGGTGTAGCTCAGAGGTAGAAAGCCCCTGGGTTCTATCCCCGGTACCACAAAAAAAAAAAAAAAGCAATCTAGAGTCAGGTGTGGTGGTGCAGGCCTGTAATCCCAGTACTTGGGAAGCTGAGACAGGAGGATAAAATAGAGCTGGAGGTGTAGCTCGGAGGTAGAATGCCTCTGGGTTCCATCCCCAGTACCACACACACACACACACACACACACAAAAAGATACCATGATGGTACATGCCTGTAGTCGCAGTACTTGGGGGGCTGAGGCAGGAGGATCAAAGTTTCAAGACCAGCTTCAGCAACTTAGTGAGACTCTCAGCAACCTAGTGAGACCCTGTTTCCAAAAACAAAAAAATAAAAAGTGCTGGGGGGTTAGCTTGGAAGTAGAACACCCCTGGGTTCAATCCCCAGCACCACACACACAATAAAACAATAGGAGCCAGGCATGGTGGTGCACTTCTGTAATCCCAGTTCTTGGGAGGCTAAGAGAGAGAGATCACAGGTTTGTGACTAGCCTCAGCAACTTAGGAAGACCCTTTTTCTTTTTTTTTTTTTCTTTTTTTGTGCAGTACTAGGGATTGAACCCAGGGGCATTCTACCTCCAAGGTACACCCCCAGTCCTATTTTTTATTCTTTATTTTGAAACAGGGTCTCACTAAGTTGCTGAGGGCCTCACTTAAGTAGCTGAGGCTGGCCGCGAACCCGGATCCTCCAGTCTCAGCCTCCCAAGTACTGGGATTACAAGCGTGCACCACCACGCCTGGCAAGGAAGACTCTGTTTCAAAATAAAAAATGAAAAGGGCTAGATGTATAGCTCAGAAGGAGAATGGCCCTGGGTTTAATTCCCAGTAACATACACACACACACACACACACACACACACACACACACACACACACAGTATTCAGCTGTCGGCCTGTGACATCCTTCCACTCCACCTGAACAGAGTTAGGTGACAGAATGGAGTGTGTTGGCATCAGTATCTGAAATGAAATATGCATGTGAGAGGAGAGTTTCTAGAATTGGCATCCTTTCTCCCATCAGATGCCCCACCAGTGCAACCCCTACTAGCCAGGCTGGCCTGTCCAGGAACCTGAAGGTCCCAGGCCTGCACCTTCCTCCCCACACCGGGCAGATGCCGAAGGACGGCCTCGCACCCTGTCCCCACCTGTGGCCCACAGCCTGCAGGCCAGCGAGGTCCCCTGAGCTTCTCCATAGGGCACGCCCTCTTCTGCTCATGTCAGAGGCTGCCTGCGCCCATCTGGCCTCTGCACAGAAGCCCTGACAAAGTTACAATGAAAGCATTAGAATAATGGTGCCGGGCCACTTGTGTCCTGCCGCCACCAAAACAAGTGAAAGTCATTTCTGTGAACCAAAAGCCACCCCACACACACACACGCCCTGTTGTGCTCCATGTTGTGCTATTTCAGAGCATTTCCAGCGCGGACTGTGTGGTCTGTGCTTAATTTCTGCTGAGAAAATACAGTGGGTTTCATGCAGAACATGTGAGAGAACAGTGTATAAAGCCATTGGTTTAGAAGTGCCTTCTCCTTAGACCTTACTAGTAATCAAAGAATAAAACGATAAAATATCATGTTTAGCCTGGCACATTGACAGAGCCTTTCGGAAATCATGGTGTTCTGTCCAGGCAAGGATGCCTGCCCCCCACCCGAATGGGCCCTAAGTACACTATTGCCAGAACTGGAAACTGGTGTAACGTTTCAGAAAGCAATTTGGCAGTGCATCTCAAAACCATGGATTGTTTATGTCTTCACTTCCAGAGTAATGGAAGCCTAAAAACAGACCTGCAGACCCATCCATCGCCTAACTCAAAGGACTTTAAGATAAGGACAGCCAGGGGTGGCATCACAGGCTTGTAATCCCAGTAATTGGGAGGTTGAGATAGGAGGACTGCAGGTTCAAAGCCAGCCTCAGCAAGTAGTGAGACTCATCAACTAGCAAGACCCTGCTTTAAAATAAAAATAAAAAATCGGGCTGGGGATGCAGCTCAGAGGTAGAATGCCCCTGGTTCAATCCCCAGTACCACAAAAAAAAAAAAAAAGATAAGGACAAAGATCTCATTAGCACCAAAAAGGAGAGTGTGCAGCTGGTGTGGCTACATTGAAGGACGCAGGAACCAAGTCACCACTCCCCACTCAGCGGAACAGAGCAGTGTGTGGAAGCAAGTACGAGGCTGCCAGTCCAGCCCGAGTAATTCCTTTTTATGGGGTGGGGTACTAGGGAATGAACCCAGGACTTTTTACCTCTGAGCTATACCCTCAGCCCATTTATTTATTTATTTACTTATTTATTTATTTATTTATTTATTTATTTATTTATTATTGCGGTACTGGGGACTGAACCCAGGGGTATTCTACCTCCGAGTTACACCCCCAGCCCTATTTTATTCTTTCTTTCTTTTTTGGTACTGGGGATTGAACCCAGAGGCATTCTACCTCAAAGCTTCACCCCCAGCCCAATTTTATATCTTATTTGGAAACAGGGTCTCACTAGGTTGCCTGAGAGCCTTGCTAAGTTGCCAAGGCTGGCTTTGAACATGCGATCCTCCTGTCTCAGCCTCCCAAGTACTGGGATTACAAGTATGCGCCACCACACCCGGCTTATTCTTTATTTTGAAACAGGATCTCACTAAGTTGTGGAGGGCCTCACTAAGTAGCTGAGGCTGGCCTTGAAACTTCGATCCTCCTGTCTCAGCCTCCCAAGTACTGGGATTACAGGTGTGCACCACCACGCCTGGCAAAAAAAAGGTTTTATACATAATTTTATACTCTTTTCCTTTTCCCCCATGGCTTTCAATCTACCTTGCCTGAATGTCTATAGTCTAAAACCAAAGCATTTGCTCTGACACTAAAGCCAAGTCTCTGATTTAGAACCTGGTCAGAGCCCTGTGGTGGAATACACCTGTAATCCCAGTATTTGGGAGGCTGAGACAGGAGGATCTAAGATTCAAGGCCAGCCTCAGCAACTTAGTGAGGCCTTCCACAACCTAGTGAGACCCTGTTTCAAATAAAAAATAAAAAAAAAAATAGAGCTATGAGTGTGGCTCAGAAGTAGAATGCTTCTGGGTTCAATTCCCAGAACCACAGAAAAAAAGAAAAAAGAAAAAATGTGCTGCTAGACAATGAAGCCGGTGTTTTCCATTTTATTTATTTATTTTTATTTTTATTTTTATTTTTTTGTGGTACTGGGGATTGAACCCTGGGGCATTCTACCTCTGAGCTACACCCCAGCCCTATTTTTTTTTTATTCTTTATTTTGAAACAGGGTCTCACTAAGTTGCAGAGGGCCTCACTAAGTAACTGAGGCTGGCTGCGAACCTGTGATCCTCCACTCTCAGCCTCCCAAGTACTGGGATTACAAGCGTGCGTCACCCCACGCCCGCCTGTGTTTTCTGTTTTAACAAGTTAAATATAACACTGGACACATGGAGGAAAAAAGAGAGAGATCTGCTCCTTGTCGTACAAAGTGGAGCGAGGAAGCTCTGTCCGTGATCAATGGAACAAGAAATTTAAGGATATTATTGAAGATCACAGGCATCACCAATAATAGTACAGGAACTAAAATTAGCTTTATGAGTTTAGGGAAAGGAAGAGGGAGATGCACGGTACCCGTACCTCAGTCCTTTGTCTTGGGAGGAAGCAGGTAGGTAAAGCCTCCAGTTCAGAAATCAAGAAGTAGTGGCATAAGCATATTACAGAAATACTGAGGCAATCACCAGAAGAAAGAAAGGAGTTAAAAAGTGGTTCTACCAGCCAGGCGTGGTGGCGCACGCTTGTAATCCCAGTACTTGGGAGGCTGAGACCGGAGGATACGGGTTCGCAGCCAGCCTCGGCTACTTAGTGAGGCCCTCCGCAACTTAGTGAGACCCTGTTTCAAAATAAAGAACAAAAAAAAAAAATAGGGCTGGGGGTGTAGCTTGGAGGTAGAATGCCCCTGGGTTCAATCCCCGGTACCGCAAAAAAAAAAAAAAAAAAAGTGGTTCTCCCAAGAGAATGGGCCCAGTATGGGGAGGGAACTTTGACTCTGTTTAACTGTGTGTGTATATGACTTGAATAATTTTCTTGGATACAGCAGCATCACTAAACAACTTTGTTACACAACAGACCATGAATGTCATAAATCTTGACGCCAAAAATGACCCAAGTAACAAAACTTATCTTTTTTTTTGTGTGTGGTATCGGGGATTGAACCCAGGGGCGTTCTACCTCCGCGCTACACCCCCGGCCCTATTTTTTTATACTTTATTTTGAAACTGGGTCTCACGAAGTTGCAGAGGGCTTCGCTAGGTAGAGAGAGAGAGAGAGAGAGAGAGAGAGAGAGAGAGTGCGAGAGTGCGAGCGAGCTGAGGCTGGCCGCGAACCCGGATCCTCTGGTCTCCGCCTCCCAAAGTACTGGGATTACAAGCGTGCGCCACCACGCCCGGCCAAAACTTATCTTTGATAGGTGTCCATCACCCATCACCCTCAGTGGCAGCTGTGACCCGTTAATCCTTATCTGCTTAAAATGAGACCATGGTTTGCATATTTACTTGGTTATTTATTGTATAGTGATAGATGATCTATAGGGGAATACCAATCAGTATTCTTTCCTTTCCTAACAAAAGCTACTCTTTTAGTTGATGATTCCATCTCTTTTGTCTTTTTGATCTAGAAGAGGAACCTCTTGTTGGCATTTGAAGCAGCTGAGAGTGTAGGCATCAAACCCAGCCTGGTGAGTATCCTAATTTGTATCCTTTTGGTATTTTATTCTGCTTATATGAAAAAGAACTTGATAAAACACTGAAATCCACTTGCAGATCTGTTTTTCATGATGCCTAATATAAAGTTATCCAGTTGGTCTGATCACATATGATTTAAGAGTTTTTTCAATTAAGGTTTTTATTAAACCTGGCATGGTGGCACACTTGTAATACCAGTACTTGGGAGACTGGAACAGGAGGATTGGAGGTTGGAGGACAGCCTCAGCAACATAGAGAGAGAGACTCAGCAACCTAGTGAGATCCTATTTAAAAATGAAAAATAAAAAGGGCTGGAGGTTAGCTAGGTGTGGTGGCACACGCTTGTAATCCCAGTACTTGGGAAGCTGAGACAGGAGGATTGCAGGTTCATGGCCAGCCTCAGCTACTTAGTGAGACCCTGTTTCAAAATAAAGAATAAAAAAATAGGGCTGGGGGTATAGCTCAGAGGTAGAATGCCCCTGGGTTAAATCCCCAGTACCGCAAAATGAATGAATGAATAAATGAATGAATGAATGAATGAATGAAAGAAAGAATAAAAAATAGGGCTGGGGTACAGCTTGGAGGTAGAATGCCCCTGGGTTCTATCCCTAGTAAAGCCAAAAAAAGGGGGGCTGGAGGTGAAGCTCAGAGGTAGAGTGCCTCTAGGTTCAATCCCCAATACCATACCCCAAAAAAAATGGAGAAGTTGAATTTAAAAAAAAAAGAAGTTGAATTCATATGTTAAAAAGTAGTCACACATAGCCGGGTGTGGTGGAGCAAGTTTGCAAGCTTGTAATCCCAGTACTTGGGAGGCGGAGACCGAAGGATCCAGGTTCGTGGCCAGCCTCAGCTACTTAGTGAGGCCCTCCGCAACTTCGTGAGACTCGGTTTCAAAATAAAGAATAAAAAATAGGGCCAGGGGTGTAGCTCGGAGGTGGAACGCCCCTGGGTTCAATCCCCGGTACTGCAAAAAAAAAGTAGTCACACAGCCGGGCATGGAGATACACGCCTGTCATCCCATACTTGGGAGCCTGAGACAGGAAGATCACAAGTTCAAGACCAGCCTCAGCAATAGCAAGTCCCTCAGCAACTTAGTAAGACCCTGTTTCAAAATAAATAAAGTCTAGATAATTTAAAAAGGAATGAGGGTCCCTACACAGCTAACCAGGGTGGAATAACAGGAATCTGATTTCCACGTTTCAGAAACACTGAAACAGCCTACATGTGCCAACAGAGTTTGCTGAAGGGCTAAGGATATGAGAACTCGTTAGATTATATTATGTGGAGAACACATTTTTTTTTCTTTGTGGTGTTGTAGTTAGTATTTGCTGCTGTGTCTTAATTTTCACGTGGTATATGTAGAAGTTAGGGAGCTGGGACTGAGGGAGGTCTTCTCGTTGACCCTCGTCGGAGCCAGCAGTTCCGTCAGTATGAGGATGCGCGTTGCCGCTGACAACAGGACACCGATCTCCAAAGCGGTCAGGGACATCTGTGAGCAGTTTAGCCGGTGTATACCATCAGCAAGATAGAAATGTCCTACATCCCTAAATTTGCTGTTCGTCTCTTTTTCTTTTTTGGTGCTCAGGTTCAACCCAGGCCCTGAACCTGCTGAGCTGCGCCGCGGCCCCTGCTTTTCAGTATCTTCACGTGGACTGAAAAGCCATGTGTTGGGGTACACTTGACACTGTTACCAGAGTCCCAGAGCAGAGCCCAACCAGGGGTCCCAGCAGATTAGATTTGACCACTCATCTTCCTCCCCCTCAAAAAGATGGGCAGAGCAGTCGATGGTGAATCAGAAAAGGAACTTTAACTTCAGCATGGCCGCACTGGAACGACAGGGCTCAGGGCTGGCTGCAGGGTGTCAGTTGCCATCTTGAAGGTGATTTGGGAAGAGAACAGAGGCAGGAGTTGAGGGGCCTGCATAGCCAGTGGTCCCCGTTAGGTGACAGCCTGGTTGATCATTGTCCTGAAACTGCTCATACAGTCTTACTGGGGTCGAGGAAATGGCCACTGCTCAGGGGCAATTCCCATTTGGTTCTCAGGATGTTTCTCCATCAGCCCTGTGATCCTGAAATTTAAAATAAACCGACCTCCGCAACTTAGTGAGACCCTGTTTCAAAATAAAGAATAAAAATAGGGCTGGGAGTGTAGCTCAGAGGTAGAATGACCCTGGGTTCAATCCCCAGTACCACAAATAAACCAAGGGGAGCTGGGCGTGGTGGCATTGGCTTGTAATCCCAGTACTTGGGAGGCTGAGACAGGAGGATCGCAGGTTTAAGGCCAGCCTCAGCAACTTAGCGAGACCCTCAGCAACTTAGAGAGAACCTGCTTCAAACTAAAACAGTAAAGTAGAGCTGGGAGTGTAGCTCAAAGTAGAGTGCCCTCTGGGTTCAGTCCACAGTACCACCAAAAGAAAAAACAACCCCAAACTGCACCCAATTAGAAGTGACAACTGTAATTCATCTTCAATCAAATTCTGTTGTTAGAGTATTCAGGGAAAATGTTCTTGTGTAGGTATGTATTTAAGTACATGAAAGTTTCTGAGTACTCTGAGTATAGCCAATTAGCAAAGGATGAAATGTATAAAAAGCAAAGCTCTACAGTGTTTCCCAAATTTTAGAAAGTCTTCCTCTTCAGCCTCCGTGTCATGAGAGGGTTTTAGCTGCCACATCACCAGAGTGAGCAGTCCTTACAGGAAGCACTGGGCAGCAGAGGATTCGGGGCGTCACTGCCAATACCGCAGGACAGCCGGGGCGCGTGCCCTCCAAGACTGTGTCTGGCTCGTGTGGGGACACTGCTGTGTTGGTCATTTAGTCCACGAGGGCTGTTGCTCACCCAGTGAGTCACACAGACCCAGCGGATGACGTCATCACAACTCAGGATTTGACATAGCAAAGTGATTCCTTAGGCATGACTGAGCCTACTCTGCTGTAACCTATGTGTGTTGCGGGGAAGGGGGGTTGCTGGGGATTTAATCCAGGGGTATTCTACCTCCTAGCTACATCCCCTGCCTTTTTTTTTTTTTAATGGGTCTCACTAGGTTGCTGGGAGTCTCCCTACGTTGCTGAGGCTGGCCTCAAAACCTGCGATCCTCCTGTCTCAGCCTTCCAAGTACTGGGATTACAGGTGTGCACCACCACACCCGGCTTGCTGTAAACTTTATACTGTGCACTTCAGTAGTTCATTCGGGCTTAATTGCACAGAAACACACACACACACACACACACACACACACACAAAGACAAACATTTTTCTCATATGAACTATGTATCAGGCACCTTCTAGGATTTTTCTATGTATTGGCCCCCTGGACCCTCACAGAAGTCCTGGCAGGTAGGACCAAGAGGCGCCATTTGGTTAATAAAAGATTCCACAGCAGAGGCGAGAGACAGAGCCAGGCAGGCTGGCCTGAGGGCACTTGCTCCTAACCACTGGGTAACCTGCATCTGTGTCTACCTTCCGGGTTCTTAAAGCACAATTTATTCATAGTTCAGTATCCACAAGCCCTATTATATTACGATTCATCTGATTATATGGCATATTTCTACCCTCCCCCCAAGACCATGGGCCCCCAGGAGCAAGAAGCCTCACGATTTTTCCAACTGTCTTTTTTTTGTTTTCTGTAGTCCTGGGGCTTTCTACTTCCAAGTATATATCTCCAGCCTTTTTTTGTGTGTGTGTGTACTGGGGATTGAATTCAGGTGCAATCTACCTCCAAGCTACACCCTCAGTGCTGTTTTCTTTTTTATTTTGAAACAGGGTCTCTCTTAAGTTGCTGAGGCTGGCCTCATACCTGTGATCCTCCTGTCTCAGCCTCCCAAGTACTGGGATTACAGGCATGCACTACTGCGCCTGGCCATCTTAACCTTTTTTTTTTAAACTGGGGATTGAGCCCAGAGGCATTCTGCCTCTGAGCTACACCCTAAGCTCTGTTTTGTTTTATTTTATTTTATTATTTTATTTTATTTTATTTTATTTTATTATTTTATTTTATTTTATTTATTTTATTTTATTTATTTTATTTTATTATTTATTTTATTTTATTTTATTATTTTATTTTATTTTATTTTATTTTGAAACAGGGTCTCACTAAGTTGAGGGCCTTGCTACATTGCTGAGGCTGGTCTCTAACCTGAGATCCTCCTGTCTCCACCTCCCAAGTACTGGGATTACAGGTGGGCACCACCATGCCCGCCCGCCCGGCAGTCTTAACCGTTTTTAAGAAGTGTGAAGTACGTTCACGTCGTTATGCAACCAACACTGCCCCCCATCTCCAGAACTCTCTCGTCTTGCGTCTTGCGAAACGGACACTCTGCACCTATTAAACATTAACTTCCTATTCCCCGCCCCAGCCCCTAGCAGCTGCATTCTGCTTTCCAGTGCCTCGTGTATGTAAGTGGTATTGTCACCCACTGCCATTTGTCATGTAGTATTTGTCCCTCTGACAGGCTTAACATTGTATAACGTCCTCTGCATTCATCCAGGTTTCTCACGTTACATTTCCCCTCCTTTTTAAGGCCTAAGAGTGTCCTATTGCGTGTGCTAGGGTGGTGTCCACATTTGGATGTTGTGAGCCACGCTGCCAGGAACGTGGGTGTACCAGTATCTGATCTGTTTGATAACTGAGTTAACTGTTCTTAGAACAATACCAGGTTGTAGGTTGTGATTAACAAATATGTGCTATTAAATTGATAAAAAAGAAAGCTATTGGACATTTCTAATGTTAATTACCAGTTCATCCACACCAAGGTATTGGGGAACATCCCAGCAGGTGTTTCCAGAGAGGGCTCACTTTCTTTCTGACTGGAACTCTTTTCTCCTGCGTGTGATTGGTTCTGCCTCAGCATCCCATGGGTTAACTACTCATCCTGCACCAGTCCATCCATGGTGCGCCCGGCAGCCTTGCCAGAGGGCCATTTCTTTTTATTTTATTTTATTTTTTTTTTTTTTGCGGTACCGGGAATTGAACGCAGGGGCGTTCTACCTCCGCGCTACGCCCCCGGCCCTATTTTTTATACTTTATTTTGAAACCGAGTCTCACGAAGTTGCGGAGGGCCTCGCTAAGGGGAGAGAGAGAGAAAGACAGAGAGAGCGAGAGCGAGCAAGCGAGCTGAGGCTGGCTGCGAACCCGGATCCTCCGTTCTCCGCCTCCCAAAGTACTGGGATTACAAGCGTGCGCCACCACGCCCGGCTCGGGCCATTTCTTTTATATCAGTGAGGTATTGTACCTGATGGAAGAGGATAGGCACTGCCACTACCATATTCCAAGTTAATCCAGCAGGAAAATAGGTTTTATGCAAAGCCAGATTCGAAGGAAGATAGAGGAGACTTTGTTGTTTTAAAATCTCCATCTTCAAACCGGGTGTGGTGGCACACACTTGTAATCCCAGTACTTGGGAGGCTGAGACAGGAAGATCGCAGGTTCGTGGCCAGCCTCAGCTACTTAGTGAGGCCCTCCGCAACTTTGTGAGACCTGGTTTCAAAATATAGTATTAAAATGGGACCGGGAGTGTAGCTCGGAGGTAAAATGCCCCTGGGTTCAATCCCCGGTGCCGCAAAAATAAATAAATAAATAAATAAATAAATAAATAAATAAATAATAAAAAAATAGGACTGGGGGTGTAGCTCAGAGATAGAATGCCCCTGAGTTCCATCCAAAGTACCACACACACAAAAAAAAATCTCCATCTTTAGAGAACTTAAGGGCCAGGGAAGCTTTTATAAGAGAAGAGGGTGCAAAGTGGACAAAAGGCAGGAAATAGACATAGGCAGGTTTAGTTATCAGAGAACATGTCAGTCTCAGCCTCTGGCTGTCCATCAGGCCAGGGGTGGGGTGTGGGGGGTGGGGGATGGACAGCCTGTAGCCTTTACTCTCAGTATAAGAAAATATGGCCAGGTGTGGTGGTGCACACCTGTAATCCCAGTACTTGGGAGGCTGAGACAGGAGGATCACAGGTTCGAGGACAGCCTCAGCAAGTAGTGAGACTCATTAACCTACTGAGACCCTGTTTCAAAATAAAAATTTAGAAAAATAGGGCTGGGGTGTAGCTCGGAGGTGGAATGCCCCTGGGTTGAATCCCCAGTACCACAAAGAAAATATGGGATGTAGAAAAACAAGTTATCAGGAAGTTGTTCTTAATTTCAGAGGGAATCTGTTTCAATATCAGTTGCAAAGGGTCCTTAGTCTCTGTATCTACAGTTACCCAGAGTTGGCCCTTAAACTCAGAAGCAGCCAGGTGTAATGACGGACTCCTGTAATCCCAGTACCTGGGAGGCTGAGATGGGGGGATCGCAGGTTCAAGGCCATCCTCAGCAATTTAGCCAGACCCACAGCAACTTAACAAGACCTCATTTCTTTTTTTTGCAGTACCAGGGTTGGAACCCAGGGGCGTTCTACCTCCAAGCTACACCCCCGGCCCTATTTTTTATCCTTTATTTTGAAACCAGGTTTCATGAAGTTGTGGAGGGCCTCACTAAGTAGCTGAGGCTGGCCGTGAACCCGGATCCTCCGGTCTCAGCCTCCCAAGTACTGGGATTACAAGCATGCGCCACCACACCCGGCAAGACTTCATTTCAAAATAAAAATTAAAAAGAACCTGGTGCTGTGGTACATGCCTGTAATCCCAGTACATAGGTGGCTGAGACCGGAGGATCCGTGTTCACCGCTAGCCTCAGCTACTTAGTGAGGCCCTCAGCAACTTAGTGAGACCCTGTTTCAAAATAAAAAATAAGCTGGGCGTGGTGGTGCACGCTTGTAATCCCAGTACTTTGGGAGGCGGAGACCGGAGGATCCAGGTTTGCGTGCAGCCTCAGCTACCTATTAGTGAGGCCCTCCGCAACTTCGCGAGACCCGGTTTCAAAATAAAGGATAAAAAATAGGGCCGGGGGTGTAGCTCAGAGGTTAGAATGCCCCTGGGTTCAATCCACAGTGCCAAAAATAAATAAATAAATAAATAAATAAATAAATAAATAAATAAATAAATAAATAAAATAGGGCCAGGGGTGTAGCTCAGAGGCAGAATGCCCCTGGGTTCAATCCCCAGTACCACAAAAAATAAATAAAATTAAAAGAACTGGGGTGTGGCTCAGAGGTAGAAAGCAACTGGATTCAATCCCCAGTACCACAAAATAAATAAATAAAAATTCAGGGCTGGGTGTGGTGACGCACGCTTGTAATCCCAGTACCTTGGGAGCGGAGACTGGAGGATCCGGGTTCACGGCCAGCCTCAGCTCACTCTCTCTCTCTCTCTCTCTCTCTCTACCTAGTGAGGCCCTCTGCAACTTCATGAGACCCTGTTTCAAAATAAAGTATAAAAAAATAGGGCCGGGGGTGTAGCACGGAGGTAGAATGCCCCTGGGTTCAATCCCCGGTACCGCAAAAAATAAATAAATAAATAAATAAATAAATAAATAAATAAATAAATAAAAACTCAGCATCAGCTTCACATGAACAATAGATTTCTTCAAAAATTTTCAAATGTGGGTGTTAACGTGTGTGTGTGTGTGTGTGTGTGTGTGTGTGTGTGTGTGTGTTACTAGGGATTAAACCTAGGGGCATTCGACCGGGCGTGGTGGCACACGCTTGTAATCCCAGTACTTTGGGAGGTGGAAACCGGAGGATCCGGGTTCGCGGCCAGCCTCAGCTCTCTCGCTGCCTCTCTCTCTCTCTCTCTCTCTCTCTCTC
>PVJS01055785.1:0-12551 GCA_004027185.1 Glis glis
GGTCCTATTTTTTATCCTTTATTTTGAAACCGGGTCTCACGAAGTTGCGGAGGGCCTCACTAAGTAGCTGAGGCTGGCCGCGAACCCGGATCCTCTGGTCTCCGCCTCCCAAGTACTGGGATTACAAGTGTGCGCCACCACGCCAGGCCCGTGAGACCCTGTTTCAAAATAAAAAATTAAAAGCCGGGCGTGGTGGCGCACGCTTGTAATCCCAGTACTTTGGGAGGCGGAGACCAGAGGATCCGGGTTCGTGGCCAGCCTCAGCTCTCTCACTCTCTCTCTCCCTGTCTCTCTCTCTCTCTCCTTAGTGAGGCCCTTCGCAATTTCGTGAGACCCGGTTTCAAAATAAAGTATAAAAATAGGTCCGGGGGTGTAGCGCGGAGGTAGAACGCCCCTGCGTTCAATCCCCGGAACCGCAAAAAAAAAAAAAAATTAAAATAGAGTTGGGGGTGTATCTTGGAGGTAGAATGCCCCGGGTTCAATCCCTAGTACCACAAAAAAAATGTACAAAATCCATTTACATCCTAATCGCTTACACACATAGCTGAAACATATTTCATGAAATAATACCCTTACTATATGAACACACTGAAGTTTTCTATCCTGTTCCTTTTTTTAAAAAAAATTCAGGTGCCATCCACTAAATTGACTTCACAATCCATTAATAGAATGCAACTCGTAGTTTGGGAGACATTAATCTATCCAAACTTCCCATTCACTGTGGAAGAAACTAATTTCATGGTGAGTTAAATTTCCCAGCCACAAGAAATTTCTCCATAAAATTAAACTCATATCTGTCTGATAAGTCCAGACTTATCCAGACCAGTGTGCTTTCCACTAAAGACCTTCTCTGCCCAGTCACAGCCACTCGGTCACACACTGTCACCAATCACAACCCTATAGTCCCATCCTCAATGACTGATCTCACTCTTCTCCGAGTCAATCCCTCAAAGGCACTGCTCCTTGGTCAGAGTACCCTGGCAGCCGCTGCTCCAAGTTCCCTTCGGTCAGAGTTCCCTCACTGTCACTATCCATCGAGTCTCCTTGGAGTCACTGCCCGGTGGCCAGAGTCCCCTTGCAGTCACTGCCTCACACTTCCTCGGCCATGGTCCCGTCGCAGCCCCTGCCTCGTGCTCTCCAAGGTCAGAGTGCTTCGCATTCAGTGCGCCGGGTCGCGGACCCCTCGCAAGAAGCTACACCTGGGTCACAGTCCCCTCGCTGTCACTGTCCTCGGTCACAGTAGCCTCGCTGCCCCGGCTCACACTGCCCTCGCTGTCACTGACCTACCCTTCAGTCACGGTCTCCTCGCAGTCTCAGTCAGTTTCTCCTCTCAAACAGAGACGCAAGCATAAGCACACAGTGGGTCCTCACCAGCAGCTCACGCTCCACGGCTCCTGTCCCGTCAGATTCCTCCCGGAGCCGCGTCACCACCAGGGAAGTTGAAGAGGTTGCGGGGAGACGCCCGGCGAAGGCAGCTGCCGGAACAGCGGGCCGGAAGTCCCGCCCACTGCCCGCCCTCTTGTCAATCCGACGTCGACTTCGGCCTGAAAACCGGGACCCCTGACACAGTAGTTCCGCTTCCAGAGGCCCGGCGGGGTGGTGACGGGGCGGAAACTTCCCTGGCAGGGGATAGGCCGGCTCAGGGTCAGCCTCCGCCCGAGTCCCGCGGCAGGGAGGCCGCCTCCTCCTCGTGGGTTAGGACGGCGGCGGCCGCGCTTTCTCGCCGCAGGCCGTGTCGGAGCGTCCCTCGGCGGCTGCTTGCGGGCGGGCCTGGTGCCCTTCCCGCCGGCTCCCCAGCGCCTCGCGCGGCGCGGGCACGGGCACCCGGCGTCCCGCGTACGTAGCCCGGACGCCCCGTCGCGACTCTGAGCTCCTGGGTGATGGAAGAATTCATGTCCGCCAACGCGTCGGGCGAAAAGCTGCACCCGCTCGCCCTCTTTCTTCCTGTTGTTTGACCCAGGCCGGCTCAGAGCTTGCTGGGCGGGTGTGGACTCAAGGACACTGGAGGGAAAGCACGCAGCAGGTGTACGGCGAGGAGAAACGGTTTCCTTTGCTAGCGCGAACCTTTGGGGGAGGGCCCCTTCGGATCGTGTAGATGTAAGGCAAGTGGATACAGTGTTATGGAAGACAAATGTAAAAGAAGTTTTCAATGTATTTATTCATTATCTTTTTAATTTTTTGTCTACGTGGTTGTCTTGAAAGTAGGCGAGAGGAAAGAGGATGGGTAAACTTGTGCATCTGCTGAGGAGCCTCCAGGGAGAAAAAGGATTCAAGTCTGACTCCCTCCCTTTTGAGTTTCAAATAGGTATTTGAACAGGGCTGATAAGACTGAAGTGTCCTAAATAAGAACCGCTATCTGGAGAAGACACCTGCGCCTCTAAGGGGAACATAATTACAAAGATAGTAGGAGTCTGGATACTAACCTAGTCTGGATACAACATAGGAATCTCTCAGAGTTGTAGGACCTTCTAATTTCATACATAGCTTGAAACTTCTCAGACCCTGATACTGGACAACCCCGGTGAAATGGTTGTGTATTTAAGCTAATAAGCTGTGTAAGGCATAGGATGATAATAGCTGAGCAAAAATACCGGGTGAGAGAAATAAAGGCAACAAATCAAAATATAGGGAAAAGCTTTATGCACAAATAAATTCATCTCTGTAGTTTTACAATAGTGAAAAGTTAGAAATTAACAGTACCTCGATATGGAAATGGCAAAAATAATAGCATAACCTACTGGAATAAATGTAGCTATTAAATTATAATGAAAATTGTAATGCAAATAAAATAACAAAAACTGTTCATGACATGAGAAGTTTAAAAATGGTACATTATCTTATATGCGATTTTTTTAAAAAACTGCAAATAAAAAACTGGCAAAAATATTTACAGTAAGTTACATTTACACAATTGAATGGATGTTCCCCTACTTTTTTCTCTATTTTCAAAATGTAATAAGAATAACAAAATCAAAACATTAAAAATGTAAGGCCTAAAACACAACACATTCAGTTTGCCAAACTGCCAGCTTATCTTTATTTTGTCAAGATATTTAACAGTATAAAACAGTTCAGACTTCTTCATGGTCATATCTTTTCCCAGCTTTTTCAAAGATTCAATAGTAGAAACAGCCAAATGCTGCTACCACACAGAATAAACTGTCCTAAAAAAACAAATAAGACAGAAACACAGAAATCCAGAATGTTAATACTAATGAGGGAATAAGGGCAGCACAGTCAAATGAAATTAACACCATCCAAGATATCTGTCAATTTACAATCATAAAGACTTTTTTCCTGCTTCAAGAAACAAAGGGGTTGGTTCCAGGATTCCAACATATAACTATAAAGTTGCTTGCCTGAGGGTAACTACAAAATATCTTGCTAAAAGTAGAATGAGTAAAGAATTAGATTTTCTGAATGAAGAAATAAAATACGAACTAATGAACTTTAGGTAATTCATTATTCATTATGAATCATAAAATGATTATTACCATATTCCCCGATTTATCACAGAAATAAAATAATGTATTAAGTGCTTTGAGGTTCTTTGACTAAATGCATTACCTCACCCAAGAAATTATAGTATCGTCGATAATAAGAATAATATCACTTTATTATAAAGTCTGGATAAGGGAAATGGTCTCTGGGTGTTCTTTTTTGTGGTACTGGAGATTGAACCCAGGGGAATTCTACCACTGGGAGTGTGGCCTTGGGGATTATATATGTTCCTTGACCCCTTCCCTTGCACTTCCACTGCTATGACCTGAACTCCACAGATGTGACCCATCCTAACATGGACTAAAACCTCCAGAACTGTGAGCAGATAAATCTTCCTCTAAGTTGTAGTTGTCGGGTATTTTGAGTCACAGCAGTGAGAATGCTGACTGAAACAATAGCACACTACCGTTCTGCTTTACTAATACAAAAGCTAATGTAAAAATCACCTCATCCAGAAGTCTAAGACAAGTGTCTGAAACTACAGTGTTCTCAGATCTTGATAAATGTTAATTAAGTAATTTGATTTTGAATGCCTACATGTCCCTAGAAAGGAAAAAGTTTCCAAATAGACTTACATTCATGAAAACATCATGAGTGTAATTGTCAGTGTCAGCATCCCAGAAACATCGAGCAGCCATGCTAAAAAGTCAAAGAAGGAAGAATTATCAACATTGTAACATGGATTGTAACATGAACTATACTTAATCTGCCAAGAGCAAAAGTTTTCCGTGTGTGTGTGTGTGTGTGTGTGTGTGTGTGTGTGTGTGTGTGTGTGTTACTGGGGATTGAATCCAGGGGCATTCTACCCCTGAGCTACAACCCCAGCCCCATTTTTTTTTAAACAGGGTCTCACTAAGTTGCTGAGAGTCTTGCTAAATTGCTGAGGCTGACCCTAGACCTGTGATCCTCCTGTCTCAGTCTCCCAAGTACTGGGATAACTAGCATGCACCACCATGCCTGGTTCCTTCATACTTTGTGTGTGTTGAACTCAAGGGCGTTCTACCTCTGAGCTACACCCCCAGCCCTATTTTATTCTTTATTTTGAAACACAGTCTCACTAAGTTGCAGAGGACCTCACAAGTTGCTGAGGCTGGATGCAAACCTGCGGTCCTCCTGTCTCAGCCTCCCAAGTACTGGGATTACAGGCGTGCGCCACCACGCCTGGCTCATACTTTTTTTTGTGTGTGTGGCACTGGGGATTGAACCCAGAGGCATTCTACCTCCGAGCTACACCCCCAGCCCTATTTTATTTTTATTTATTTTTTTGCGGTACTGGGGATTGAACTCAGGGGCATTCTACCTCCGAGCTACACCCACAGCCCTATTTTTTATTCTTTCTTTTGAAACAGGGTCTCACTAAGTTGCAGAGGGCCTCACTAAGTAGCTGAGGCTGGCCGCGAACCCGGATCCTCCAGTCTCAGCTTCCCAAATACTGGGATTACAAGCGTGCACCACCATACCCGGCTCTTTATTTTTATTTTGAAACAAGGTCTTGCTAGGTTGAGAGTCTCACTACTTGCTGAGACTGTCCTTGAACCTGCGATCCTCCTGTCTCAGCCTCCCAAGTACTAGGATTACAGGTGTGCAACACCACGCCTGGCTATCCTTCATACATTTTTATGGATGGTGCTTCCAAACCTTTTCACAGGTTATTATATATTTGGCAAAGTATGCTAGGTAACCTGGAAGGACAGGAGTCAAAGGTGAGGCTGCCTGCAGCTAGAGGTGACCAGCTCGGGGGCTCTACCAGCCTCAGACCCTTGACTGGCTGCTTGATGACTACAGGGGTCAATATCTTGAAGTCTTTGGTACTCTGGGTAGAGCTCTGCTATAGATTACTTCAGCTAAGATATTGTGTGTGACTTTCAATGGGCTAAATTCCTGTACAATAATAGAAGGAAGGTCTGCAAAGGGCCCAACAGATTATTTTTGTTGAACCTGATCACTTTATAGAGTCTCAGGAAAGAAAGGGGCTAACTCTGAACTAGAGTTCAGTCTTCTAACTAAATCCAGTATTATCTCTACAGGATGCTATACTCCCTCTAAATTCTCAAAGTTGCCATTCTCTCCAATTCCCGGGTAAGAAAAAAAATGTTAGTCAAAATAAAAGTCAATTACATTAAACTAAAAAGTTTCTGTTCAGCCGGGCGTGGTGGCACACTTGTAATCCCAGTACTTGGGAGGCTGAGACAGGAGGATCACAGGTTCGTGGCCAGCCTCATTAACTTGTGAGGCCCTCTGCAACTTAGTGAGACCCTATTTCAAAAATAAAAAGAATAAAATTGCGCTCGGAGGTAGAACGCCCCTGGGTTCAATCCCCAGTACCACACACACACAAAAAGTTTCTGTTCATCAAAGGAAATCATCAAGAGTCTAAAGAGAGACTAATGGGAGATCTTTGCCAGCTACTCCTCTGATAGAGAACTAATATCTAGAATATACAAAGTAATTAAAAGACTTAACACTAAAAAAAAACCCAATCAAGAAATGGGCAATTAAACTAAATAGACACTTCAAAAGAAGAAATACTAATGGCCAATAAATACATGAAAAATGTTCAACATCATTAGCAATCAGGGAGATGCAAATCAAAACTACTCTGAGATTCCATCTAACCCCAATTAGAATGGCAATCATCGAGAAGTCAAACAATAAATGCTGGTGAGGATGTGGGGAAATAGGAACTCTTATACACCATTGGTAGGTTGCAAATTAGTGTATCTGCCATGGAGATTGGTGTGGAGATTCCTCAGAAAACTGGGAATGGATCCACTATATGATCCAGCTATACCAATCCTTAATATCTTTCCAAAGGGACTGAAATCAGAATATTATAGTAATACATGCATATTCATGTTCATAGCAGCCTCTGAGCTACATTGTTCAATCCCCAGTACAAAAAAAAAATTTTTAAAGGGCTGGTGGTATAGCTCAGTGATAGAGCACTTGCCTAGCATGTACAAGGCCCTGAGTTCAATTCCTAGTACCAAAAAAAAAAAAAGTATTAGCTAGGCATGGTGGTGCATGCCTGTAATTCCAGTACTTAGGAGGCTGAGACAAGAGGATGACAGGTTCAAGGAGACCCTGTTTCAAAACAAAAACTATAAAGGACTGGGGTGTAGCTCAGAGGTAGAATGCCCCTAGGTTCAATCACAGTACCACAAAAAATTAAAAATAAATATTTATTTAGATAGGTGTCTATCATTTTTTTGTGTGTGGTACTGGGGATTGAACCCAGAGGCATCCGACCTCCAAGCTACACCCCCATACCAATTTTATTTCTTATTTGGAACAGGGTCTCACTGGGTTGCTGAGAACCTTGCTAAATTGCCGAGGCTGGCTTTGAACCTGCAATCCTCCTGTCAGCCTCCCAAGTACTGGGATTACAAGCATGCACCACCATGGCCGGCTTAGATAGGTGCCTATCATGCATGAAGCCCTGGTTTTGACCCCCAGCACTAAAAAAAGGTATTTATTTAACAATTACCATATTTCCAGAGAGATTAATTTCTGGCATTGTCTTCAATCAATTCCCAATTTAATTAAGTGAAAAAATCAACACACTTCAAAAGAATAAGATAAGCTGGGCGTGGTGGTGCACGTTTGTAATCCCAGTACTTGGGAGGCTGAGACTGGAGGATCCGGGTTCATGGCCAGCCTCAGCTACTTAGTGAGGCCCTCCACAACTTAATGAGACCCTGTTTCAAAATAAAGAATAAAAAATAGGGCTGGGGTGGAGCTCAGAGATAGATTGCCCCTGGGTTCAATCCCCAGCACCACCAAAAAAAAAAAAAAGAATAAGATAATGTGTACTTGGTGTTCATTTACAAATAATTTGGGGTTAAAAGATTGTAAGGCCTATATAGTCTAAGCCCCCAACTTATTCAATATTTTAAATTTGTAGAAGTATGACAGAAAAGCCAGGCATGGTGGCACACACCTGTAATCCCAGTACTTGGTAAGCCAAGATAAGAGGATCACAGGTTCGAGACCAGCCTCAGCAATTTAGCGAGACCCTATTTCAAAACAAAAAATTAAGCCGGGCACACCTGTAATCCCAGTAGTTGGGAGGCAGAGACAGGAGGATCAAAGCTTTGAGGACAGTCTTAGCAAGTAGTGAGACTCTCATCAACCTAGCAAGACCCTGTTTCAAAATAAAAATCGGGCTGGGAGTGTAGCTCGGAGGTAGAATGCCCCTGGGTTCCATCCCCAGTGCCAAAAAAACCAAAAGTTTAAAAAATAAAAAATACGGCTGGGGGTGTAGTTCGGAGGTAGAATACTCCTAGATTCAATCCCCAGTACCATAAACACACACACACAAAAAAAAACAGGGCTGGGGGTGTAGCTTGAAAGTAGAATGCCCCTGGGTTCCAACCTCAGCACCCCCCCACACACACACACACGAAGTACTACAGAAGTTTAGAGAATTTAGAGAGAAAAAAAGCCAAAGAAGACTTTATGAATGAAGTGATACCTAAAGAAAAAGAACCAAGTGAAGGTATGAATATAAAAATTGACTTAACAGACATTTGTTAAGTAGCCATTATATGTATCAGGCAAAGTGTTAGGTGTAAATAAAACAAATATGCATAAAACACAATCCTTGCCTTCACATTGTAGTCTCTTTACGTAACCATTTCCCATTAAAAGGAACAGGGCTCCTTGGAGAAATGGCCAATTCCAAGTCTAGGGCTGGAAATGTCCAAAGTAAACCTGGGTCACATGGTTCACACCAAAAAGCTCAGGCATAACTGGAAGAATGTTTTACACACACACACACACACACACACACACACACACACACACACATAAATATACATACATACATACACACACAAATATACATACATACATACACACACACACACACATATATATATATATCAGTGGTAGAGTGCTTGCGTAGCGCCGAGGAGGCCCTGTGTTTGATCCCCAGCATTGAAAGAAAAAAGAGAGAGAAAGGCTATAACTACATATTTATAAGAAATACAGAAAATAGAATATATATTAAACAATACTATAGGGATACAATCAGCAAATGCCAGAATATAGGAAACTCCAGAGACAAACCACCCAATTTCTTCAACAATAAATGTCAAGATTGAGAGAGAGAAATAAGTGGGCAAAAATACGGATTAAAAAAATTTTAAGACATCTGTCAACCAAATATGGTATGTATACCTTGTTTAGATTCTGATTTGAACAAACTATTTAAAAATCACACACATATATGTGAGACAACTGGGGATATTTGAATACTATTTTATGATACTAAGGATTGACAATATTTTAGAGATGATAATGATGTTTTATTATGCTGGGAGTGTAGCTCACTAGTAGAGCACTTGCCTCACAAGTGTGAGGCCCAGGTCCTATCCCCAACACCAAAAAAAAAAAAAAAGACCAAAGCAAAACAAAAACTAAAATAACCCACACCACCATAACAACAAAATGAACTGCGGAGGAGAGCGATCAGTCAGGAAGTGCTGATAAAGGGCTGCTTAGTAATCCTGGCATTCGGACTGAAGGGCACACAATGAGAGAAAGTGACTAAATATGATAAAGGATGACTCCAAGGACTTCAGCATGAGTCAGTACAGTGAGAGGGAAATTAAAATGAGAGGCGATTTAAGGAGAGAGGGCAAGGAAATCAGAACTCTGTTTGAACATTTGAATCTGAAGTGACAGAACAGTAAAGTGTTTCTTAGACTCTGTGGTGAGGAAATCTCCTAAAACCTTTTGACCAAATGGTGGAAGGCACTGTGGTGAAAAGTACTGTGCTGTGGTCAGAAGACTGGGCTCTGTTAGTGACCCTGACACCAGACAGATACAGAATTTGGGGCAAATTGTGCTAAAGTGACACCTATAAGTTAAGGACACTGGAAAATAAATACGGGGCCTCCCAGATCTAATATTCTATAGTGAAAATTCTCAGTGATAATATCTACTGATATATTTTTTAAATACCTTCCCCTCCCTACTTCATTCAGCAAATATTTGAGTACTTTCTTACAGAGGAAGGTAGAGGATTAACACTTGGACAGAGGAAAAGAAAGGAAACAGATTTTGGAATCACAATACTGGAATGATAGTTTGAGGTCATGAGAATGAATGAGCTCATTGAAAAAGCACCAAGAATAGAAGACCAAGAACTGGACCTTGAAGAAAGCTCACAGCTAGGGATGCAGGGGAGAAAGAGGAGCCCGTGTGGGAACGAAAACAAGCAGCCACAGAAACAAGTTAGAGAATTGGTATTGGGGCCCAAAGCCAGGGTGAATTTTAATAAACACAAGCCAAGGCCAAGAACAAGAGCTAAGAAAGGCTATTAGATTTGCTAATAAGGCGGCCTCAATAACTTTAAAGAAATCAATTTAAACCAGGCGTAGTGGTGCATGCTTGTAATCCCAGTACTCAGGAGGCTGAGACAGGAGGATCGCAGGTTTGCAGCCAGCCTCAGCAACTTAGCGAGGCCCTCGGCAACTTAGCGAGGCCCTCAGCAACTTAGTGAGACCCCGTTTCAAAATAAAAAATATAATAGGGCTGGGGGTCTATCTCAGACATAGAATGCCTCTGAGTTCAATCCCCCATACCACAAAAAAAGAAAAAGAAAATTAATTAATTAACTAATTAATTAATTATGGGAGTGATAAAACCAAATGCTGGGCAACAAGGAATATGGGAGGAAACATATATACATGATCCCACGTTGTCTATGGAAGCACATACACATAAACCCTAAAAAACGTACTAGCCTACAGACAGTAGGAAGAATGAGCCACCCAGGGAGCGTACTCTTCAGTTCACAGCTGCATTTTGTTCCTCTGCCCTTGCTTCTCACTCTTGCAATGAAGCAATCTTACTGAATTATCCAGAGGAGGAATACCTCATGAGAAACTTAGATGAATCAAAGTAAAAAGGGCAAACCAACTACTCACAATACTCCTTCACCTCTTTGTTCTCCAATCACTACTTGTACCACCATTTTATATCGGTCAAATCCCATTTCTAGAAAAAAAAAATAAGAAAGTTATCTATAAGCAAATCTGTAGTAATATTACTTTGTGTACATGTGCGTGTGCATGTGCTTGTTACCAGGGATTGAACTCAGGGCCATTTTACCTCCGAGCTACACTCCCAGCCCTATTTTATTTTTATTTTGAAACAGGGTCTCACTAGGTTGATAAGAGTCTTATTACATGCTGAGGCTGTCCTTGAACCTGTGATCCTCTTATATCAGCCTCCGAAGTACTGGGATTACAGGCGTGCACCACCACGCCTGGGTAAAATTACTTATTCAATGCAAATTTGTCCAGAACGTACATAAACAATCAGTCCACAGTTTTCGTTTTGTTTTTGTTTTTATCTTTTTATGGTGCTGGAAATTGAACCCAGGGTATTCTACTACTGAGCTATACCACCATCCCTTTTTCATTTTTTATTTTGATACAGGGTCTTGCTAGGATTCTGAGAGGCTCACTATGTTGCTGAGACTGGACTCAAACTTGCAATCCTCCTGTTTGTCTCCCAAGTACTGGGATTACAGGTATGTGCCACCATGCCCGGCTCACAAATTCTTCATTTTTGTGGTACTGCGGATCGAACCCATGGGTGTTCTACCTCTGAGCTATATCCCCAGCCCTTTTGTTTTGAAACAGGGTCTTTCTAGGTTACTGAAAGTCTTGCTATGTTGCTGAGGCTGTCCTCAAACCTGTGATCCTCCTGCCTCAGCCTCCCAAGTACTGGTATTACAGGACTGTGCCACTACGCCCAGCTCACAAGTTCTTAATGAGTATGATAGTAAGCTTGGGAGTCAGAGAGACCTGAAGGTAGATTCTAACTGCAATTTAACCAAGAGTATAAACTTAGAGAATTTATTTAACTTTTCAGTTTAAGTTTCCCTCATCTATTAAATAAGGATGTCATTACCTATCTCCCAGGGTGGCTGTAAGGTTAGGTGAGATAAGGTATAGTAATATATAAAGCATCTAGACTAGTGCTGGCACACATGGTCTCTCAGTAAGCCTTAGCTTCCTTCTTTGCCCCTACTCTAAGTCAATACTGAGCTAGGCCTTCAATTTCAGAGATAAACAAGACACTTGTCTTGCCTTAAAGAACTCATAATAGTAATGAACTCAAAGGCAGACAGAAAAAGTAATGTGAAAATGCAATATACCAATAATTTGAGGAGTAGCATGTATAAGGTACATCAGGAGGAAAGCTGGGGGCTCCTCCCTTTGTCTAGGAAGTAGGAAGAGATGACCAGAAAAGACTTCATGGAGGAGGTGATAAATAAATGAGCTGAAACAGAAAAAAAAGTTAAAACCTTGAAAATACAATAAGCTAGCTGGGCGTGGTGGCGCACGCTTGTAATCCCAGTACTTGGGAGGCAGAGACCGGAGGATCTGGGTTCGCGGCCAGCCTCAGCTACTTAGTGAGGCCCTGAGCAACTTCGTGAGACCCGGTTTCAAAATAAAGTATAACAAAGAGGGCCAGGGGTGTAGCTCGGAGGTAGAAAGCCCCTGGGTTCAATTCACGGTACTGCAAAAAAAAAAAAAAGAAAAGAAAATAAGCAAAAATAAATATATAAAAATAAATGAGCTGAGTCTTAAAGGACGAGAGACAATTTACCAGGTCAGTAATCTCTCTACATTCTATGGAGAAGAAATAGCATATGAAAAGGCATAAGAGCACAGGATCTTCAGGAAACTATAAAGTGTTCAGGGGAGGGGGGAGGGGAGCAGACCATCACCATCCAGGATACACTGGAGTGACCCAGCACAACTCTCCACTGTTTACCCCATCAACCGTACTGCTAACGCAGCACACTCCAGAACATTCTCACTAATGCCAAGTCTGGAGAGAAGAAAACTGAAGGCATCTCTATCTTGCCACTTTTCTGACCAGGGAATAGAAGAAAGGATTTAAAAAGAAAGGTGGTTGCCGGGCGTGGTGGCACATGCTTGCAATCCCAGTACTTGGGAGGCGGAGACCGGAGGATCCGGGTTCGCGGCCAGCCTCAGCTCTCTCTCTCTCTCTCTCTCTCTCTCTCT
>PVJS01055786.1:0-12496 GCA_004027185.1 Glis glis
TCACGAAGTTGCGGAGGGCCTCACTAAGGAGAGAGAGAGAGAGAGAGAGAGAGAGAGAGAGAGAGAGAGCTGAGGCTGGCCGCGAACCCTGATCCTCCGGTCTCTGCCTCCCAAAGTACTGGGATTACAAGTGTGCGCCACCACGCCCGGCTCCCACTGTTATTTTAAACTGCAAGTTTTACTTCCTGATGAAAATTAACTTGATATGTAAAAGATAGTAGAAAAAAATTGTTTCTCCATAACCCCAGTCTACTCTGCACACTGCCAGCTCCTGCAGTGTCCAGCTTAATAAATGCTCATGTGCATGTATCCTAAAGCAGGAACCATGGTTTTGTTGTTGTTGGGGTTTTTTTATGATGGTTTTTGTTTGTTTGTTTTGTGTTTCCAGTGGTCAGGGATGAAACCCAGGATCGTGCATGTGCTAGGCAAGCACTCTACCACTGAGCGGTATCCCCAGCCTGGAACCTTGTTTTTTGTTTGCATCAGTGGCAACTAAGACAGTTCCAAGCCCTTAGTGGAAACTATTGGTACAAGATATTTTGTACTATTCTACATAGTTTAGCACAAAAGGAGGCATTCTACTTGTCATTTTGCAGTAAACTCTAAAGAGATTAGTTCTAGTAAATCTTTTCTACACTGTCTAGTTCTGACCACTTCATATAGAAAAGGAATACTCTGTTACAGGATCAAGTGTCATTCAAGGATGTGTGTGTAGATTTTACCAAGGAAGAATGGTATCTTCTGGACCCTGCTCAGAAGGTATTGTACAGAGATGTCATTTTGGAAAATTACAACAACTTCGTCTCTGTAGGTAAGGATTTTTTTTTTTCTCATGTGGCTCCCAATTGCATGCATTTCTTAATTGTTAAAAGTGAATGCCCTGTAGTTTTCTGATTTGAAACTTGAGATTCAAGGCTCTGAGTGACCGATTCCTTTAGGCTATTATAAAGAATGTGTTTTTACCTCCTTAGGGATTGGTTTTTGATACCTTCTTTGAGCATCTCCTGAAGCTGTACCTTTCTTTCCCTTCATTTTTCAGAGTTCACAAAGCTAAGATATTTATCCCCATCCCTGTGTTATTTTGTCTTAACAGGGCATTGCATTACTAAACCAGAAGTGATCTTCAAGATAGAGCAAGGAGAAGAGCCCTGGATAGTAGAGAAGGGGTTCCCAAGCCAGGGCCACCCAGGTGAGTTAGTGAATCCACAGGCATTTGAAAGCCAGAGGAATCAGTCTTACATCATTGGCTCAGGGTTTGTCACCTCTGGAGTATTTCTCAGAAACTCTTCTTTTAGCCCAGGCCTTTGGAAGTGCCCAGGACCGTTGGACCCCTTCTGTTACCATCATCACTCCCCATTCATCCCTCCCACTCATAAATGCTCTTATTTGTCTTTGATATTTTGAGTGATTTACTTGTAACCATAATCAAAAGTCAACTGGCCTCATCTTAGATTTTTTTTTTTTTTTTTTGCAGTACCAGGGATTGAACCCAGGGGCATTTTACCTCCGTGCTACACCCCCGGCCCTATTTTTTATACTTTATTTTGAAACCGGGTCTCATGAAGTTGCGGAGGGCCTCACTAACTAGCTGAGGCTGGCCGCGAACCTGGATCCTCCGGTCTCCACCTCCCAAGTACTGGGATTACAAGCATGCTCCCCCACGCCCAGCGATATTTTTTCTTGGTTAGTTTATCTTTTAAAATTATTCACCTTTTCTCCATTTTCTGTGGACACCTTTTATTAGCTAGCATATATTCAAGCACTAATTCCACATTTCCATTTAACAAGTACATGATGATGAACACTACCTGTGACCCAGTTATGTTTTAAATAATAACAGAATTATTTCCCTGGAGCTGGGCGTGGTGGCGCACACTTGTAATCCCAGTACTTGGGAGGCTGAGGCTGAGGGTTCGTGGCCAGCCTCAGCTACTTATTGAGGCCCTCCACAACTTAGTGAGACCCTGTTCCAAAATAAAAAATAAAAAAATAGGGCTGGGGGTGTAACTCAGAGGTAGAATGCCCCTGTGTTCAATCCCCAGTACCACACACACAAAAAAAGTATTTCCCTGGTATCATAAAGTACCTATTATTATTATTATTTTTTTTGGGTGGTATAGTGCTGGGGATTGTACCCAGGTCATTCTACCTCTGAACTATACCCCCAGCCCTATTTTTTTTTAATTTAAAAACAGGGTTTTGCTGTTACTGCAAGACTTACTAAATTGCTGAAGCTGCCTTCAAACCCGTGATCCTCCTGTCTCAGCCTCCCAAGTACTAGGATTACAGGTGTGTACTACCACACCCTGCTTAAGAGTGCATATTATAATCAGGGACAAACAGTATCGTAGAGTGTATATGATAATGAGGGACAAGCACATGTGTGTGTGTATACATGTGTGTATATAAATTGTATTGAGTGGGAGTGAGTCTTGTGAAGAGACTTCCCATGGGGAGAAGGGGGTTGGAGCATGATGGCATATGCTGTTTGACAAAGAGGTCAGAGAAAATGTTTTGATGAGGTCTACATTAGACCAACACTTAGTAAAGTAAGAGTTTTGGCTATGTGGATTGAGAGTATTCCAGGCAGAGGAGCATCAGATGCCATACCTCTCGGACAGGTGTGTTCTTTGACTGTTTGCACTGTGGCAGGGAGACAAGTGTGACTGGAGACTGGTGGGTTGGGGGAGGCTTTGGGAGGTGGTGGTGGAAGAAGTAGCAGTATTGACCATGGTAAATACAGTAATTTTATTTTGAGGGATGTGAATAACCGTCAGTTTATTTGGAGTAAATGTAGATCAGATGAAATTATCACATCCAATTTACAGTTTAAAAGGATCTCTCTGGCTTGTGCTTGATCTCACTCTACTGTGGTGGGTGGGCATGAGCAGGAATGAGGACGCATTAGGAGACGATTGTGTCCTCCAGAGGATAGAGGGTAGTGGCTAATACCATACCTCATGTCTGAGAAGTGGTAGGTTTGTACAGTTGCCTTGAAAATGGGGCCACGAGGATTTGTTGTTGGATAAAGAGTATGAGAGAAGTCAAGAATGACTCCAATGATTTATTTCAAACAATTTGCTAAATTAAGGTGCTGCTTACTGAGATAGAAAAAATTACAGAGGAGACACGATAATAGGTCAGTTATTACAAATTTAATTTTGGACAGGAGAGCTGGGCATAGTGGTGCATGACTATAATCCCAGTACTCGGGAGGCTGAGACAGGAGGATTGCAGGCCAGCCTCAGCAACATAGGTAGACCCTCAGCAATTTAGTGAGACCCTGTTTCAAAAGTTAAAAAAATAAACTAGAGCCAGGCGTGGTGGCACACGCTTGTAATCCCAGTACTTGGGAGGCTGAGACCGGAGGATTACAAGTTCGTGGCCAGCCTCAGCTACTTAGTGAGGCCCTGTGCAACTTAGTGAGACCCCATTTCAAAATAAAGAATAAAAAATAGGGCTAGGGGTGTAGCTCAAAGGTAGAATGCCCCTGGGTTCAATCCCCAGTACTGAAAAAAAAAAATTAGGATGGGGTATAGCTTGGAGGTAGAATGGACCTGGGTTCAATCCACAGTACCACACACAAAATTGTTTTTTTTTTAGACAGGAGAAGTTGGAGATAGTTGTTAGAACCTACATTGTTAGCTCCGGGGTATTGACTGGAAGGTTTGGTGTATCTAAGTATGGAGTACATGGTTGAGGCTGAAACTAGATGTATTCCTTTTGAAAGGCATCAACTTTAGAATGGTGTTCAAGGTGTGGGCTAGATGAAATCTAAAGCAGAGATCTACAGACTGTTTTTGTAAAAGTCCAGGTAAGTATTTCAGGTCCATGGGTTATATGTCCTGATGCTGCTGCTTTCCCTCCTCCTGCCTATTCCTTGCTTCTCCTTTCCTCCCTCCTTCTTTCTCCACCTTCCTGCTACCTCTTCCACCCTTTTCTCTTTGGAGACTGAAGATGCTCCGAGCTTCAGGGCACTGTCTTGTGGTCATAGTTTGCCAGTCTCTCTTCTAGCGTGGGTGCGTGTGGATGAGAGCAGTCCTGATGACAGTCCTTTTCAAAGGCATTATTCCATCCCTTAGAGGAGACTGAGCAGGAGCAGCCTGAGCTGAATGAAGCCACAGAGCCTGCCTGTTTCTCAGGCATCACATATAGTACACTCTAGTATCCTACCTGCAGTGGCAGCCACGGGTACCTGGGCTGAAGCCTGTTGTCATCTCTCACTGGTCTATGCAGTGGCAGCCACGGGGTTCTTGGCTGAAACCTGTTCTCACCTCTCACTGGTCTCTGCAGTGGCAGCCATGGGGTCCTTGGCTGAAACCTGTTGTCACCTCTTACTGGTCTCTTCATACTCTTTATTTTCCTTTCAAAACCACCTGCATCTTTTTATATTCTTACTTTTTTTTAGACCTAAATCATCCAATTTATCATTCACTAGCCTGACAAAGTAACGTATGGAAATAATGGAATTAAAGTCTCTTGTCATTGACTTACAGTGCCATTCTGTTCCACCTGTCTTACATTTCTTTCCTTCTGTTCTTCAGAACTTATATTAAACCTCATATTATCCTTTATCTTAAATTGTGTTTGAGTGTTCTCTCATTTATCTAAAAATTTCATTCTTCTATACTTTGCCTTTTTCATATAATCAATGCTGTCTATGTAAAGTGTTTACACATTGCATGGCACATGGTAATGACTAATTATTATTATTTCACTTGTTTTAATTTAGAGCAATTTTTGCTGTTAATAGTCCATATTTTATGACTGTAAGCACCAGTGGCTGTAGTCCCAAATCAGAACTAATTATATGGCTGTGACTTAGATTTTCCTCATCAATAAAAGTAAAGAAAAACTAGATCCTGTACTATCAGACTATTCTTTTGAACTTGAGAAAGTTGGTGTTTACAGAAATTTCAGTTAGTGTTGATGCACAGAATAGAAAAGAGGATGGGTTCTGGTGGGAATCTGCCCTAGGGGATCTGTGTGTGAGGAGGGGTCAGGACTAGTCTCTGTCTCCAGCCAGCTTAGTTCATCCTCTGAAGCCCTCAGCTACTCATTCATTGTCACTTTATTGAGTGTTTATTGTACGTTGGGATCACCTTATTGTCTCCAAATTTCCCTGTTCTGAATCAGCCACTCTAGTTCCCTGGCTGTGAACTTCATTTCACCTTTTTATATCCAGTTTTGAAGTTTATACTTAGAAGGTGTTAACTGTCATTGCCCGTTTCCTCTCCCTGCTTCCATAGCAGTATGTTCAAAACACCAACAAATCACTCAAACAAGGAGAGTAAAGGAAATATCTGGGCTTCAGTTCACACCAGGAAACTGAGCCTTAAACACAAGAATTGATTATAAGCTGGGGATGGTTGCACATGCCTGTAATCCCAGTACTTGGGAGGCTGAGACAGGAGAATACAGGTTGGAGGACAGCCTCCACAACTTAGCGAGACCCTCAGCAACTTAGCAAGAGATCCTGTTTCAAAATAAAAAATAAAAAGGGCTAGAGGTATAGCTCAAAGGTAGAATGCCCCTGGTTCAAATACCAATACCAAAAAAGAAAAAGAAAAAAAAAAGAATTTCTTTTTCAGAAATGAAAAAAAAAAAGGAGTAGAATAGGGCATTTGTGTAAAAGTCCAAGTCCATCAGAAATGTATTGTTCCATCAGATGTTCTTTTTCTCACTTGTAGAAAGGAGATGGAAAGCCGGTGACCTGCTAGAGAGCAGCCAGGAGCAGCCACATGAGCCTCGGTGGCAGCCCATGTTCAGCAGCAAGACAGTGAGTGTGGAAAGCGATGACAGACTCAGGAACACCTTCAGTCTGGGCACAGACCCTGTTTCTTCGAGAAATTCTCCCTTCAAAATATGTGACTCATGTGAAATGAGTTTGAAAAATATCTCAGGTTTAATTATTAGTAAAAAAAGCTATTCCAGAAAGAAGCCCGAGGAGTTTAATATATGTGAGAAATTACTGCTTGATATTAGGCATGAGAAGATTCCTTTTGGAGAGAAATCTTATAAATATGATCGTAAAAGGCATGTCCTCAGTCATTGCCATGATCTCATTCAGCCAATTTTTGATCAGCCTCTTGAGTATAACAAAAGCGAGCAAGGCTTCCATGAGGAAGCAGCTTTTTTTACAAATCAGAGATCTCAGATAGGGGAGACACTCTGTAAATATACTGAATGTGGAAGAACCTTCATCGATAATTTAAAGCTTAGCGTATCTCAGAGAACTCGTTTGGAAATGGAGCTGCATGAATGCAGTATCTGTGGGAAGTCCTTTTATATGGATTTACAGTTTGGACATCAGAGAGCTCTTGTAGGGGACAATCCCTTTGAGTATAATGAGTATGGGGAAATCTTCTGCGATGATTCAACTTTCATTATCCATCAGGGAGCTTACACAAGAAAGGTTCCCCAGGAATATAAAGCGAGTGACAAAACTTGGGAAAGGTCATCTGTTTTTAAACATCAGATAGTACACATGGGGGAAAAGCCCTATGAGTACCATGGAAATGGGAACAACTTCAGCAAGAAGTCACACCTCACTCAGTCTCGGAGAGCTCACTCAGGAGAAAAAACCTTTGAGTGTAGTGAATGTGGCAAAACTTTCTGGGAGAAGTCAAACCTCACCCAACATCAGAGAACACACACTGGAGAGAAGCCCTATGAATGTACTGAGTGTGGGAAAGCCTTTTGCCAGAAACCACACCTTACCAACCATCAGCGAACACATACCGGAGAAAAACCTTATGAATGTAAGCAGTGTGGAAAAACGTTCTGTGTGAAGTCAAACCTCACTGAACATCAGAGAACACACACAGGGGAGAAGCCCTATGCATGTAATGCATGTGGGAAATCCTTCTGCCACAGGTCGGCTCTAACTGTCCATCAGAGGACACACACAGGGGAGAAGCCCTTTATATGTAATGAATGTGGAAAGTCCTTCTGTGTGAAGTCAAACCTCATTGTACATCAAAGAACTCACACGGGGGAGAAACCCTATAAATGTAATGAATGTGGGAAAACTTTCTGTGAAAAATCAGCTCTCACGAAACATCAGAGAACTCACACAGGGGAGAAGCCCTACGAGTGCACTGCATGTGGGAAGACCTTTAGTCAGAGATCAGTGCTCACTAAACACCAGCGAATTCACACAAGGGCAAAAGCCCTTTCAACATCCTGAATGTTCAGAAGCCTTCACACACCTGTCAGATTTGTCGTACAATTTCAAAACTGAAATTAAAGAAAGCCAAAGAATGCCTTGGAGTACTAGAATATGACATCTCATTTAAACACATGAAAGCTTTCAAGAAAAATTAAAACTTTTCATTAGAAAATTTGTACTGAAGGAAAATCTAGTCATTTAAGTAGCATGGTAAAAATCTTTAGAATTTGTTGCTTAATGTCATCTTCTAGGTGTGATACCAAAATTGTATTGTAAATATAATGGGCAATATTCAGTTTTTCCATATTCACAGTGGGATCTGAAGCTTAAAAAACATCAATGACAGTAACATTAAACATATGTGAACAGTCCTCAATTTTTGTAGACCTTATATGAGTGTGTCAATGTAACAAATTTAGGGTATGCTTGATTGGTATATTGGAGTCCAACATGATTGTGAGAAGAAAATAACCCTTACTTTAGTAATTATTAAGGTATAAATATTTTCTACACTAACTACCACCAGTGGCTTTATAGGTTGGTATGATTGCGTGTGTGTATGTACATATGTGTGAATGTGTGTCTGTATGTATATGTATGTATACATATGTAAATATATTTGTACACAAATACTATATACATACAGTGATGTGTTAGCCTCACCTTGTACTAACTTAAAAGTGCTGCTGATTCTTAAATTTTCAGGAATTTTGTGAGCCAGTTACACAACTGAGTATTTAGAATTATGTAAACTTATAGCTAAATTATATTAATAACAAAGGTAATAAATATTAATCACTCATTGCTTCCTAATGATTTTGCTACATTTCACTATTAGTTGTTCAGGTTACTTACATTATTGAGTCTGTATGGTGAGACTGATGTATAGTGGTGTGCTCCTGCACACTGCCGTAGTCTCTTCCTGACTCCACATTCAGTACCATCATGTTGGTAGCTTGGCCTTAGTTGGAATATTTACAGCATGAAAATTGGCAGAATCTACAAATCAGGGTATTTATTTTCTCAGAGAACCTGTTGTCTAATGTTTACCAGCACACCTCTGTGTACATACGAAAACATATTTGGCAGACTTAAAGTACAAATCACATATCCCTTTTTCTTTTTCCTGAAAGAAATAAATGGCTTATGGCCATTATTACTGAACTGCCTCTTCAATAAAAGAAGCCAAAAGATGTCTTGTGAGGTTTTTAACTACCTCTGATCCAGTCCAAGTCTAAATACTACCAGAGTCTCTTTATACATTAGCCAGTATATGTTTTTTTGTTTTGTTTTTTTGGTACTGGGGACTAAACCCAGGGGCATTCTACCTCTGAGCAACACCTCCAGCCCTATTGTGTTTTTTATTTTGAAACAGGGTCTAAGTTGCTGAGGGCCTTGTTAAATTGCTGAGGCTGACTTCAAACCTGTGATCCTACTGTCTCAGCCTCCCAAGTACTGGGATTACAGGCATGCACTACCATGCCCTGCTCTGTTTTTTGTGTGTGTGTGTGTGTGTGTGTGTGTGTGTGTGTATGTGTGTGTATGTGTGTTTCTGGTGCTGGGGATTCAACCCAGAGGCATTCTACCTCTGAGATGCCCCCTCAGCCCTATTTTATTTTTTATTTGAAAATAGGGTCTCACTAAGTTATTGAGGGCCTTGCTAAATTGCTGAGGCTGGCTTTGAACCTGTGATCCTCCTGTCTCAGCCTCCCAAGTACTGGAATTACAGGTGTGTACTACTACACCTGGCTTCAATATATGTTTTAAGTGAAATAATTTCACAAAGAACCATATCACCTACTTTTGACTCTTTCCTGGCATGTATGAATGAATATGGCCATTACCAAACTACCCCTTCAATCAAGAAGTCAAACTGTTTTTCAGCAACCTACGGGTCAGCCAATCTTGTAAAACAAGAGTGATATTTACACAAATTGTGCAAAGGTTAACATCAGTTGTAAATGGTAATACTGCGCTCTACAAAAAATGGTGGTATGTAATGAAATGTCCCTTTCATACTCTTGCTGTTTCACTGTGGCTTCATTTAGGCATGATATATGTAACTCTAGTTCTGTGTAGCCCAGAAACTGCATACTTGTATTTAGTATTAGTGTCATATAGTGTCTCTGCCTCCTTTGTTCCATTGTTCCCTATGCTTCCTGGGAACACACTGATAAACAATCCTAAGAAGCACTGCCCATCTACTTCTTCATAGCTGAGCCAAATTTTATCTCAGTTCATCCTCCCCCTGGGTGATATATATAGGGGGTAAATCCAAATTAGTCCAAACTACTCATGGAAATTCCATTCTAATGATTTTGTTGGATGAACATGCGAGCAATGAGATGTTTGAGGAATAGTCTGCAGTACTTCTGGGAAGATCTCAGTGATAAATATTGTCATTACACTAGAAGATGTGAGAAGAGATTGTCCCTCTTCCATTGGACTTTTTCATGTCTGTGTGTGATATTGGCTTATAGTTTGTGTCCCCAAAGGGCAGTAGCCTAAAGATGATCGTGCACAAGGTGGGAAAAGCTGGCCCAGAAGTGACACCGCTGAGCTGCTCAACTCTCTCTGTACCTGCTGTCCTGGGACTTTGTATTATGAAGGCACGTCAGCTGATACAGAAGAGCACTTTTCTAAGTCCTAACAAGTTCTGTATAGTAAATTGGGGAAAGAATTGTTTCTTTTGACAAGTTGATATAAGGATGGATGTTTGTATAAACAATGGTTCTTAAAAAAAAACCATGGATTTCTCCAACTGAAAAGATTTTAATGGCAGACTTATTACGGTGATGTGGGCCAGAAACAAGAGATATTACGCACCTAGAGACTATTAACTGCAGGAATCCATTCCTATTCTGAGTCCTCAAGGGGACAAGGGAAACAGCATTCCCAGAGCCCAGTGAGAGCTGCTGTCATGGAGGAGGCACTGTTACTGTCAGAATTGTGGCACCAGTTTGCTAGTACCTCCCTTTGAAGAACCCAGTCAGACTCATCTGCAGGTGAGCATCCAGGTGGGCACAGAGGAGGGGGAGAGAGTCTGGGTGGGGAAAATGTAGACTAAGCAGCACAGTGTTTTCCATTTCTGTAAATCCCTTTGTAAAGGACTCAGTATTAGAAATAAAGTTGTGAAACTAGTTGAAAATTAAGTGTTTCTGCTTTGTTGTGCTTTCATATTGGCATGAGTAAATTCCCTTTGGGACCGAGCCTTGTAGCAGGTACCTCTGTCTTTTGACATATATGAAGCAGTTAAACTGCATCATTCATGTGTCTCTGGCATTCCTTGTTATACATGATGTGAGATAAGTAGCTCTGCATTCTTTCAAATAAATACCCAGGTGCCCCTGTAGTGTTCGTTTAATTTATCCTTTTTCTTAGTGATTTAGTAGTCATGTTATTACCATGTCCTTAGACATAATGTGTCTATTGCTTCTGTCTGCTCAACGTGACTTTTCAACACTTTTCTAGTAGGAGAACCCGCCTTTGTGCCCACAGGGTCAGCATTTGCCCCAGGTGGTGCTCTCTCTTCCTGGCCCTGCGTTGGTGTTGATCCCATTTGTTCCAAAATAGGCCAGTGAGAACCCATCCTAGTGTACTTTCATTGGGAGGTCACCATGGGCCAGAAGGTCTGTGTACTTGTTGCTGCCAGCAGTCATATCAAGAAAATAACACTTGGACTGCAGTGTATTCAAAGTCGGCGTATACACACACATTATACACATGTACACATAGATTTGCAAAGGAGATGTTGGTGTTAAATGCTATGAAGAACAATTAGAATAAAAAAAGTTGTCAGAGGGATGGTTTGATTTTATTTGTGTGTGTGCTACTTGGGATTGAACCCAGGGGTTGTCTACCTCCAAGGCACACCCCCAGACCTTTTTATTTTTAATTTTGAAACAGGGTCTTGCTAGTTTGCTGAGAGTCTTGCTAAGCTGATGAGGCTGGCCTCAAACCTATAATCCTGTCTCAGTCTCCCAAGTACTAAAATTACAGGCGTACACCACCACACCCAGCTAGATGGTTCGATTTTAGATAGAGAGTACAGGAAATGACCTCATTGAAAAGGGTGCACTGAGGGAAGAACTAAAGAGATATCTCAGGGAGGGGGAGAGGGAGAGGGAGAGAAAGAGAAACACAACAATTTTACTTAATTTTTTGTCTTATAATACATTTACCTGGAGCCGGGCGTGGTGGTGCATGCTTGTAATCCCAGTACTTGGCAGGCTGAGACAGGAGGATTGCAGGTCCTCGCCAGCCTCAGCTACTTAGGCCCTCCCCAACTTAGTGAGGCCCTCCGTAACTTAGTGAGACCATTTCAAAATAAAGAATAAAAAATTGGGCTGGGGGTGAAACTCAGAGGCAGAATGCAGTCCCCAAGGCCACACCCACAGTAACCCACTTCCTCCAGCCATCTCCTGCCTCTGAACCTACCTGCACTGTCAACACATAAAGTGTGGGGGATATTTTAAATCCAACCAGAGCAATTGGAAAAGAAAGATCTAAAATCAATAATTAAGCATCAATCTTGGGATTGATGAGCATAATAAACCCAAAGAATATGGAAGAAAAAGATAATAAACCCAAAGAACATGGAAGAAAAGCAATAATGATGGAGTAGGAAGTGATGAAATTAAAAACAAAAAGAGAGTATCAATAAAAAAGGTAATTGTTTGAAAAGATCAACAAAACCTAAGCCAGGTGTGGTGGCACACGCCTGTAATCTCAATAAAAAGTAAAAAGGGCTGAGGGTATAGCTTGGAGGTAGAATATCCCTGGCTTCAATCCCCAGTGCCAAAATAAATAAAAAATAAACAAACATGAATATGCATGTTTCACTATAGCAGTCTGACTTTAATTCATTTGGAAAGATACCATGGAGTAGTATAGTTGTGTCATATGGGGGTTCCATTCCTAGTTTTTTGAGGAACTTCCATACTGGTCACCATAATGGTTGTACTAATTTATAATCCCACCAACAGTGTATGAGTTCCTTTTCCTCCACATCCTTATCAGTATTTGTTATTGTTAGTATTTTGATAGCACTGAATCTGTAGATCACTCTTGGTAATATGGCCATTTTGACAATATTTATTTTACCTATCCAAGAACATGGGAGGTCTTAGGCCGGGCGTGGTGGCGCACGCTTGTAATCCCAGTACTTTGGGAGGCGGAGACCGGAGGATCCAGGTTTGCAGCCAGCCTCAGTTCTCTCTCTCTCTCTCTCTCTCTCCACCTGTCTCTCTCTCTCTCTCTCTACTTAGTGAGGCCCTCCGCAACTTCGTGAGACCCGGTTTCAAAATAAAGTATAAAAAATAGGGC